>JAINUV010000183.1:0-214390 GCA_020205505.1 Panax japonicus
CTTTTGTAATATATAGCAGATCTCTTAAAATAAAAATCCTTATTACGCATTTTTAATTTAATATGGGTAATTAATCATATTACAACCGACTTGGAAGTTAATCTTAATTAATTTTACTAGACTGAGAGATTTTCCATGTAAGAAAATCTTGATTTTGCATAAATTGGTAGATAACAGTTAAGAAACCATTTCCAATGAATACAGAGAGAATATGATTATAAAAAGGAAAAAAATCTCAAAATTAAATGGGGAGAACTTAAGTGATAAAAAAAATTCTTGTTTTAATGTCTTTGCTGAAAATATTTTATATTATTCGTATTAGTAACAGTTAAAAATAACTGGCCAAAATTGTCCTCTGATGTATCCATCATGAAAGTAGATCAGAAAATTCAATGGTGGTGATCACTGCCTGAAACTCTCGAGTAAAAATGGAAAGCCCTTTTTCTAAAAAATAAATAAATTGTAAGAATGTTTTTTTAAATTGTAAAAAGCAATTAGTTAGTTAGTCGACAAATAATGAACGGCTATGGCCTACTTAAAGTTGAATCCCCTTCACTCAGTGTGGAGGTTAAGTTTATGAATATATACAATAGGGTTAATTACAAAAGTACTCTCCGTCAAAGTTTCACAAAATTTTATTTTGAGTTTTGAAGTTCCAATTTTCTTAATAATCAAATTTAAAAGTTTTAAAAAATTGTTTCCTTTTAACATATTAGTGGATGAAACTGATATTTTCACATGTATTTTTATATAATTTTCTTTCACATTAATATGCAGTGGATTCTACCTTAATATGAGAAGAAATCATATTAAAATATCAAAAACACATAAAAATAACCTTAATTTTAATTGGTCAGTATCTGTGTGATATGATATGACCACACGTGCATTGGTGTGAAACTACATATATTAATTACATATGGCTTTATGCCCACATTTTTTATGTATCCACTCCAAACACTTCTTAATTTGTTAGCAGCTACTTGTATTTATGATAATGACAAAACTACTGAGTTTGTTGAATTGTCAATTCTAAAATTTAATCTTTATTGTCATATTAACATTGCAAAGTCATTCTCAACTTCCCAAACCTTCTCCATGAGACTCCATCTAGCGGGCTTTAGATGGCTACGAACACACAGTCGTTCCTCAGATTTTAGTGGCTCAAGACAAAAAATAAAAACAAGATTTTTTTAAAAATATTGTTATCATCTAAAAATAAAAATCTAAATAAATAAAAAATATAAGTTATATTTAAAAAAATGTATTTTCAAAACTTAAAACATAATAATTCGACTACAACAAAATATATGTGGAGTTCGACTATAACAAAATATATGAGAATACATTTATTGAAAGATACTTCTTTTATACTATGTTTATGAGTTTTAAAATCGACAGGAAAAAAAAAATTGACGAAAAATTTAAGTTTTCTTTCTCATTCCTATTTTTCTGAGTTTTTTAATAAACGGAAAAGAAAAGAAATTGATAGAAAATTTGACCACTTTTCCTGCCAAAGTTTTCCGTTCAAAATTAGTCTGATTTGGACGGAAAAGAAATTGGAATAAGTAATATTTTTTAATTCCCATATTATCCCCAACTTTTAATATAATAATTTTTAAATTACAACTCATGTCTCCAATTTATTTTTATCTACTAAACTTAATGTACAATACTGACAAGAAAGGAAAACTATTTTTTGTTCGATCACGGATAATATATGGTCTCATATTTATTTATGGCCTCCAATTCCATCATTCTCCATTGATACAGAAATAGACAAGTAAAATCAGTTCAATATTTGTTTCTGAACTAAAGTTATTTTTATTTTATTTTAAATATATCTAGAAAAGAAAGAGATTACATTTTTACAGAAACACATTAAACTTTTATAAGCTTGTATAAATAGAATAAATTGTGATAAAAGAAAAGAATCGTAGAAGAATATATTGCAAATTTAATTAAAAGTTTTATTAAAAAATTATGTAAAAAGGAGAGGAAATGTATTTGAATATTTGTATTTGAATATGAATTTTTTCTTTGATTAAATTTATCTTGTATATTTTTATTCATGGTTTAATGGTTATAATTAATATAAGGGTAAATTTATAAATGTAATATTTTTCTTTTCTTTTCATTGGAACTCAAAAATGCAAGAAAAGAAAATTTTCAATTTTCAATTCTTTTCTATTAAAAACTCAGAAACAACACGAAAAGAAAATTTCAAATTTTTTATTCTTTTATTTTCTGTTCTAATTTAAGTTTTCTATTATTTATTTTTCTGTCCAAAATTCAGAAACAGAGTTAGAGTTTTCTTAGTCAAAATCTTCAATCAAATATTCAAAATTCTATATATATAAAAAAATTGAAGTCTCTCTGATCAGGGGCACACGACAATCGACCATCCCATCGGTGCTCAGAAACAGCTCTACGAATACATGATGATGTCTCAACTCTCAACCAGCACTGAAGTCAAAATTTCAAATTTAAGTGAATAAACTTTTTGAAATATTAAAGTACTTAATTAGGAGCACTATAAAATTTAATTTAATGAAGTGTGTGTATATATATCCTGTTCGATCAAATAAAAAATAGTAGTTTTTAAGATTGAATATTGTATAATGTCTTATATATCTCAAATGAGAGGTATATATGGATCGAAGCCCACATAAAGTCTCTCTCTCTCTCTCCTTGTTTGGCAGCATACATTGTTGCTATCTTTTCCTGTGCACCATGCAATTAAAAGTCGCAATGCGAGGCCATTATCTTCTTATGAGTCCGATCCCATAATATGTGTTGTCCTAAGTTTCAGGTCTAGCACGCAAATTAAACCTAATTAATTAATTCTAAGAAAAGTACAAAGAAAAGAGGTTGGCTGTGATGTGAATTGTGGATTAGGATTCTTTTTATTTCAAATAAAATGAAGAGTCTTTATTCTTTGTATATTTTTATCATTTTCTCTCTATCTTATCATCATGACATCATATTCTAACACATTTTAAATCTAGACGGGAGAGAATCCTAATTCGTGGACTGTGGAGTCGTAGTTCATTGATCAAGATTTGTAAACCAAGAGAGAGAGTCCCAAATCAGATTCATGTGGTAGTCTATAATACTTTTAATTATTTTAAATACCGTTACATAATATATATATATTTGTAGTATGTTATACATAATGTGTTGTACTATTGCATGCACAACACAAACCTTCCATATATATTAGGGTGTGCATATATTATCACACTTCATTATGTCTCAAAAAATGAGCCTGATGATATTATAAAATGATTTAATATCTTAAAGTATACCATCAAATTTTGATTATTTTGTAATTATAACTGAACTAAACATTCGTAAATGTAAGGGCAATTATAGAATAAAAATATATTTTTAACTTTAACTTGTAAATTATACTCTATTTTTTGTGTACGTAAGGGAGTATAATGTATTATGTAATTTGGAACCATTTTAAATTGTGCTATATACATAAAAAATTATGACATTTATTTTGGAATGGGATGGAGGGACTAATAATTAAGTTTTATATATTCAGGTTATTGTCCAAGACAGAGACCGTCACCAGACCCCCAACATTGCTTGTGGTTGCATTGTTTATTTGATAATGTAGAGGGGATCAGATAAGGGTGTACGGGGTCCAATTGTGTCTGGTGCATGGTGAGACAATATATATATGGTACTGCTACATCAACCCCTAAACTGTCTCCTTATCTCTCCCTCCACCATAAAGTTTTATAAACCCTACCTACTTGATCAGATATATTTTCTTACGATCTCTCTCTCTCTATATATATATATATATTAATTTCTTGCTGCATGGATTTGCTAGGGCTTACATCTAATGATCCACTTAAAATCTCATATATATAGAGAGAGAGGATTGGGAGATGTTAGGAAGGTGGAACATATGTGAACGGGGTACAACTCACAAGTGGCTGCCTGGCTGGGGCAGGGGCAGGTAGACATAAAAAAGGCTTGAGTTTATTGAGATAAGCTTTGTGAAAAAGTTGTACGTAGAGAAGTAGATATATACGGCAAATGTGCAAAAATATTTCTGGCGTTTATTCTGATGTTCAAACGTGTTCTCTATATATTTTTTTATTTAAAAATATCTTTAATGTTATATTTTTTTAGGTCAATTGTGTCCCTGTCGGTTAAAAAAAATCTAATTAGACAAACGGATGTGCTAGACAATTGACACGTAGCAAAAATAAAATTTAATAATTAATTTTTATTTTTTTTCTCATTCTTCTCTCTCTTTTCTCTCCCTCCCATCTCCGATCTTCTATCCTCTCCCTCTTTGAAATGGTGGAGATATAGACTTCTAGATCTGTTTATGGTCAGAAAACACAAATAGATGTGATCTTCAAGCTCTTCTAACTACTCCAACAAGCATGTCTAGACAGATCTCTTCCATCCGAAACTCCCTCACAACCTCCCTCAACACCTCAGCCTTTCCATTCCTACATGTGACTTTAGTTTTGCGGAACTCAAGAGGGCTAATACTTGATAAAGGGTTCTTCTTCAATGCGAAGTAAGTAAGGTGTTTAAACATGGCAGTGCATTGATCATCCGTACAAAAATGAAAAATGTGCTATGTAATTGAAGAGAAGAAATCTACCAAAAGGGAAGAAAAAAAACCCTAACGGTGGCAATTACTCCACTCACAAGCACAATTAAAATGAATCAAATGGGTTCAAGATATGCAAATTCAAACCCTCACTTTTATCTTCCCCATCAATTTCGCCTGAAAATCCTTCGACCGCTCCGGATCTGTGGATCAGGAGGAGAGGGTGTTTAGGGAGGATGATGTTAGGGTCGAGTTTGGGGTCCTAGAAGTGGATGGTGGTTTGGGATGGGAGGAGAGGTCGGCGGAGGAGAGAGAATAGCTGAGGAATTTGTCGTATATGAAGACGAAACTCAGGCAAGAGGTCATCATTTTTTTAGTTATTTGAATGTAATACGCCATTGAAAATGGAGGAAGGAAATGGGACAGAGAGAAAAGAGGAAGAAGAAAGAAAAATGATTAATTTTTAAAAATTAATTAAAATACAACTTATTTTATTTAATTAGTTATTTTGATTAATTAACAAATAATTTGAATTTTAGTATTTTTTTTGTTTTGATTAAATGATATATATTGCTTTATTTAAAATATATTTTATATTTAAGTCTTAATTAATTTATGTATTACTTAATTTCAGGAAATCTTCCATGTGTCAGTCACGTCATAGAGGTTGTAACCCCGTTTGTCTAGGTGGATTTTTTTTATAGACAGAGGCACAATTGACTTAAAAATTGTAACACTAAAAATACTTTTAAATTAAAAAAAGGTTAAGTTTAGATGACCACATGGGGTTTAAGCGCTTTCCCACTTAACCACCTGGGGTTTAAGCGTTTTCCCACTTAACCACCTGTAGTCAGTAAAACTACATTTAAACTCCCGATTTTTTGAGTTAAAGTGAAAATGTTACATTTTTCATCTAACTTAACTGTGCGTGTACGTCAGACGCTAAAAACGTGTGAAAAGTGACTGTAATTTTTTTATATATAAATATATTCAACAATATTATGCACTCATTTTTATTAAATTCAATATTTAAAATTATAAAATAAAATTTTACCCTTTAAAATGGTAAAATATATAGTGTCATTAAGAGATAACTTACTTTTAAGTTATCAAATAATTTTTTAGATTCAGACCTCATAACCATTCAGATGATCTAATTTATTAAGACATCATAATCATTCAGATCTTAATTCTCAAGTTTATCAAACACAACCTAAGTGGGACAATGCTATGCTTAGCCAAACCCAAAAAGCTCATGTGCAATGTAATTAAAAATTTTGTACTTTACCTCTCCTCTATTTATAGAAGACAAGTAGGAACAAGAGATGTTAACTAGACTATGTGCGACTTTGAAACAAATGCAATTGAACTAAATGTCTCTCATTCTTATAGTTTACTATTAAACTTTGTGGGACTTTTTACTAATCTTTACATCCTTGCTTTGAGTTACACTTCATCAATGCAGCCTTGCATAATTGTTCATAAGTCTTGTGCTCAATTTTCATTTCCATCAAAACCTAAACATTTGTGCAAAGCCAGTAGTCTTGTCATATGCCTGCCAGCACAAAACATAAACATTTGTGCAAAGCTTGGGTTGCCTTGGTACCAAAATTTTCATTCACTTACCATTGTAACTTTAGACCAAGTGATCCACTAGTTCATACTGCCAATTTTTTTTACTACATCTATCATTTGATAGATAAACCAAACCCCAAGTTGTCTGATTAACAATCTATCATCATCTCAAAAATTCGTAAATCCACAACACAATTTAAGAAATGAAATTTCTGCAAAAAGGCCAAGTGTAATATATATATTCTTCCATTATCATCATCTTTGTTCTCAAGCCATCCTAGTATTGGGATACACAAAATAGTACAACTGGTAAATATTATCACTCTATAATAACAATCCTAATGGAAGAGCTAGCCCCATTGTGCAGTTTAACATAAAAAAAAAGAAGAAAATCACGGATCAATGACCAACGAAAGTGATATTAACTAACAGATGGCATGTACTGTGTATAATTTGAGCAAGACAATCCAAGCTAGCTACAAAAATTTGAGCAAGACAATCCAAGCAAGTCCATGCATGTTTTAACATTTGCCAAAAAGATGAACTTCATTAAAAATCAAATAACCAACTAAACCAAGTAATAATGGCTTTTGGAAAATCCCAAATCACCTACCCACCAAATTTATGCTAGGCCTTGGCAGTATAAATAAGACATGCATATTCTTTTTGATAAAAATTACCTCGTTGGGGCTTTGATTAAGCAAGCCAGGCTTGTCACATCTGGCTAGGCCGAGCTCAGGTCGGGCTATAGCTGCCAGGTCGGGCTTGTGGCTGGGCCAGGCCAGATTTTGTCCATAAATTGAAGGCTTTTTTGCAGGCCGGTCCGGCCCAGTCTTTGACTAGACTTACATTTGATCAGGTCGGGTCTAGGCCGGATTAAGGTCGGGCTGCAGGCCTCAGGCCGTTTGTGCATGCCTAGTAGAAGCTAGCTGTTATGTTTAAATTAATTTCGAGCTCCAAGTTCCAAGAATCGTATAGCTAGAGCTCAGCTTGGGCAACACAAATCACTATATATATATATATATATATATATATATATATATATATATATATATATATATATACACTCGATCCGGTAGTATTGGTTTGGTTTCTTGATATTTATAAAATTGCCAGTGCATGTATGTAAAGCATTGATGTACTAATATTAAAAAAATAGAGTAAAAGTATGTAAATATTGATTTCTAACCCGCAAGACAATCAGATATCTAGAAAATCTTTACAAAGCAAAAGGATTATATATCTAGTTGTTGTTTTTTTGGTATAAAGAAGGCCTCACGGTCACGGATGTTGATTAATATAATACTCGCTCCCTCCCATAATAAAAATTTTTATTATTATTTTGAATAATCTCAGATTAAATATTCACTTTCCTTTAATGACCAAATTTTTACATATTTAATTCTATTATACCCATAGCATTAAATATCTCATACTTTTCTTATTCTAATTCTCTCTCCATATTTAATAAGTATGGAGAGAGAATATTTTGAAGGGAACTGTTAAATCCACAACAAAAAATATTATTTTCACAACAAAGTGTCGCTATAGATTCTATAGCTATAGTTTTTACCGTCGCCATACATCTACAACGACACTTTTGTTGTGGAAATAATAAAAAGTGTTGTGGATTTAATAATTCCCTATTTTGAATTGAATAGCTAGAAAGTTACTCTCTCACCTACATTAAAAATAATTAATAACATATTATTATGGACAATTTTATCATTTTATTCTTCTTCTTAATATGCGTGAAAAATTCACCAGGACTTTTATCCTGGGACGGAGGGAGTAAAATTTTATTACAATCGATCAAAGTTAGGATATTAATAAGAGGATACTTGTAAGACCCCGAATTTTATAAAATGAAAGTATTCAATTTTCTTTTAATTATTATTTCATTTAGTAAATGATTAAATTGATAAAAAGATTAAAGTTAAGGGTGATATGTGAAAATTTTGCAAAGTAAAGCAAGTTGTTATAAAATATTCGTTTGGTCGGGGAATATTCTTTTTGTCGGGAAATATTCGTACGATGAAACAATCATTGGTGGACCCCACAACAGAATTATTGTCAGAGTTAGAAAATAACAAAATTATCTTTTTATTAAATAACGGCGGAATTTTTACCGTTAACTGTTAGAATACTCGGTTGTTAAAATATAGTAATACGCGTTGTTACACAGTAGCACACGGTATTGCACAGTATTTTTGAATTATTGATTCTTACGTAAGAAGGCACTACCTAATAATTGTTACAATAATTACTGTTTAATATTTTATTTTATTGATTCAATAATTGCTGCATTGATATTTTATATTATTATTGTTTCAATAATTGTCACTGCACAGTATATCTCATTATCAGATCAATAATTCATATTATTTGAATAATATTATTAGATAGCATTATTGGCAATTTCTAGAAAGTTCTGTACTAGTCGTGGCACTATCGAAGTGAATAAGGATGGCTGATACCGGTTTCTCCCATAAAGGTGTAAGACCCCGAATTTTATGAAATGAAAGTATTCAATTTTCTTATAATTATTATGTTATTTAGTAAATGGTTAAATTGAGAAACGGTTAAAGTTAAGGGTGATATTGAAAATTTTACAAAGTAAGCAAGTTGTTATTCATTGTGTCGTGAAATATTTGATTGGTCGGGGAATATTCATTTTCACAGAGAATATTCGTTCGACGGCATAATCATTGTTAGACCCCCCAACGAAAGTATTGTCGTATTTAGAAAATGACAGATTTATCTTTTATTAAAAATAACAGCAAAAGTGTTACCCTTAAAACTGTTGAACTACCCGGCAGTAAAAGTACAGTAATACGCGTGGTTGCATAGTAGCACACGGTATTGATTATTGATGCTTACGTAAGAAGTCACTCAGTTATACTCAATTATTACTACAGTAATTGCTGCATCATATCTATCATATTATTGATTCAATTATTGTCACAGTATCATCTGCATAATATGTTATATTATTAAATCAATAATTGAGACGGCAAAGTTATTCATATTATTATTTGCAATATTGACAATGTCTAGAAGTTCTGTCAATGAGAGGTTTGGTCACCTAATTGCGCGTCAATAAGGAGAAATCCTTATCGAAAAGCCCCCTCTTTCCTGGGAACGACCTGGTTGTTAAATATTGTGAGTTATAATATTAATGATGAATAAGTTCGTGTTGATTAAAGATAAAATTGATAGTTTCATTGTGTTGGGATTACTGGTGTTAGTGAAAAATCGATATTTATTTCGATAATAATTGATGTCTGGAGGTTATATTGATAAATCGGGTAATTAATCGGATATATGAGAAATTAATTGCTATTAATTCACATGATTATAACTACTTATTCACATGTATGTACTATTGATTCACATTCTTGTACTATTAGGGGAGGTGGTGCAAGATTGATAATACTTACATGACTAAGTTAAAAATGGAGGTATAGATGGAGGTATTATACTGTAATTCGTATTTTCACATGTCTAGAACTATTGATTCACATGATTTACTATTAGGGGAGGTGGTGCAAGTTTGATAATACTTGCAGGACTAAATTAAAAATGAAAGAAAAGATGAAGGTATTATAATGTAATATTTCGAGCCCCAAAACGTGTAATTATCGAAACTATATTTTCCTATAAATAGAAGTTCATTCCTTTCATTATTTTTTACAAATTTACTAAAGCTATAGAGCAATTATTATAGAGAAAAATTATAGAGAGAAAGAAGAAGAGAAGTCTGCTACTTCACTATTCCAGTATCTAGTCTTCTTCTGAGGTAAGGGATATCATTATTGTGTAAGGGGTATTATTCTTTCGTATTCATGAAGAGAGTTATTTTCTTTCAATACTCGTAAGGGTTGTTATTTCATTCTTTATTATTATGTTGAAATATCTGTCTATGCGAAGTACCACATACATGGTGAAATTCTTCTTTTATTCCATTCTTTATTATTCTATTGGAATAACCTGTCTGTGCGGTCTATCGCATGCCTGGTGAATTCTGTTGTTATTCCATTCTTTATTATTCTGTTGGAATATCCTTTCTGTGTGGATTACACATGACCTGGTTCCATTCTTTATTATTCTGTTGGAATATCCTGTCTGTACGGATTACGCATGTCCTGGTTCCATCATTTATTATTCTGTTGGGAATAATATGTCTGTGCGGTCTATCGCATGCATGGTGAATTCTTCTATTATTTCATTCTTTATTATTTTGTTGGAATAACCTGTCTATGTGGATTACCGCATGCATGGTGAATGATCCTTTGTATTCATTCTTTATTAAATTGTGAAAATGATCTGTCTACGTGGATTACCGCATGGCGCGTGAAAATCCATTTGCAATTTCGTATATTCTATTATATTCATCAGGGATATCATTTCTTTTGTACTCGTCATGAAATATTATTTTCTTTGGTATTTTTCTATTACGAGTTACTATTCACGGGTTACTATTCACCCGGTTACTATTTACTCTAGTATTATTCACTCGGGTATTCGGAGCACTTTTCATGCCTGAGTACTATTCACGAGTTACTATTCACCTGATTACTATTCACTCTAGTATCATTCACTCAGGTATTTGAGGTATTTTTCATGCTGGAGTACTATTCACGAGGTACTATTCTCGAAATAGTATTCACAGGATACTATTCACGGGGTACTATTTACCCGAAAAATATATTTCTTTTCTGTCCAAATTATTTTTGGTACATGAATATTATTCTTGAATTTTACTCCACAAAGCAGTATTATGTTGACAATTTGGATATTTTTAAACTCTGGATAAATTTAAAGTCTTTAATATTTATCCTTGATTTTGTTTGATTAATGTTTATATCATTGTCACCATCCTCATGCTTATATTATGATGAAAGTCATTTTTGACTTACGTGCAAACATAAACTGTTGATTATTTATTTTACAGTTGTATATCTTTGGCTTACGTGCAAAGATGGACTGTTGATTATTGATTTTATAGTTGTATATCTTTGGCTTACGTGCAAAAGATGGACTGCTAGTTATTGGTGTTACAGTTTTATATCTTTGGCTTACGTGCAAAGATGAACTATTGATTGATGAGTATCTTTGGCTTATGTGCTCCGATAATCTGAGTGAATCCAACCTTGTTGAAAAGATAACCAGATACTAGCTAGATTCTTTCTTATTTCTGGGGTATGCAAAACATCTTTAAGAATGATAGTCTTCCCAAAAGTAAAGTTTAGTTCAACTTCCCCACTACCAACAATAACGGTGAAGTGTGAGTCACCCAACAACACCATTTTAATTGTCCACAACATTAGAATAAGACTTAAACATTGCTCGATCATACCAGACACGACAAGAAGCACCAGTGTCTACCCACCATCCCTCGGATCCATCAACTAAGTTGACTTCTGAAATCATAGCAACCAGTTGGTCTACGGTTAAGTTAGCCTGAGGAGCAGGACATGCATCTCGTTTATTTTGGCAATTCCTAGCAAGATGCCCTGGTTAATTGCCACAATTATAGCAAGAAAATTGTGACGAATCATTGTTCCATGAGGGAGTTTATTGCTTATTCTGATTTTGTAGATTCTGACTATGTGTTTTGTTGTTGCGGTGCTTATTTTCTGATTCCGGTTCTGGTTCTTCATGTTCTTTGCTCTCGGTTTCAGAACAACATGGGTCTTGTTCATCTTGAAATTCTTGTTGTTTGTCATAACAAGAACTTCTTCTATTAGCTCTTGTTTTTTGTCCACTTCCTCCATTCGAAGGCGCGTGATCAAACTCTCGTGGGAAAATTACTTTGTCTTGTGTCTCAGCTGGTTCTTAAAGTCTTTCCAACTTGGAGGCAGCTTGTCAATAATCACTGTTACTTGGAATTGATCATCCAGGTTTATCCTTCAGACGTGATCTCATGGGCAATCTTCTGCAACTCATGTGACTGAGCTTCTACAGACTTGTCATCTGTCAACAAATTTTTAAGTTTTAAACGTATTTATTTAAATTGTGGTTATTGCATCAGTTTTTATTTCATTTTAATGGCTGGTTTAAATTTGTCTTTTCAGTTATGATTTTTTCTAATCCTATAAATAGAGGTTTTTGCCTCATTCACAGTAAACACCATTTTGAAACAACAAAAGCTCTCAGTTATAATTTTAAAAGAAATTCTCAAGTGTTCTTTGTTAGTATTCCGAGCAATCTTTGAAAGAGTTTGAGCATTCCGGTTCTTCTTTGTGTAAAGAAGTTCTCAGACAGGGGTGATTCTGAGCTGTTTTATCCTTGGGACGACGTGACAACTTTAGAACTGCTTGCACAATTAGGGCAGAGCAAAGAAACGTTTTAAAGAGAGCGACATTGTCCGCGACTCAACAACTTTCTAGGTTTTTATATTCTAATTATATTGTGTACTGTTTCAAATATTTTTCAACAGCAAAATTGTTTTTAAAATAACTTCCAATAACAAAGTTTATTTTTTAAATACTTTCCTGCAATATTTGTTTTGGAGAATTTTGCAGTAACAGAATGTACTACTATAATGTCAAGTTTTGTAATTTAAAAATTCTATATAAATATTTTTAATTATTTATTTTAAAAATGATTATTTTGACAACTAAAATCAAACTATAACGGTTATTATGGGAGGGGGAGTATATTTTTTTTAATCTTAGGGGGTGCTTGATAAAAACTGAATGAATCAGAATCTGAATCAAAATATGAATAAGCTGAATCTGAATGAAAAAAGTTGTTTGATAATTGACATGTCTGAAATATCTGAATAACAATTTTTTATTATTTTACCTCTATAAAAAAAATTCAAAATTATTGTAAATTTATTTAATATTACTTAATATAATAATTAATATTATATATAAAAAAATTATTCAGCCGTCATTCAGCCAGAAAAATAGGACTTAGTCATTCAGCCTAAATCGTTTGAATAATTGGACCGATTTAGTCATTCAGATAATTTTTATTTGAAATAAATACACTGCATGACTGAATGGGTCAGTCATTCAGCCATTCACTGTTAATCAAACAGCGCCTTAGTAGCTGCTAATATAAAGTGAACATGTAAAGATATAACACGGATCATTATTATTATTACCGGTGGTATCAACTATAGTATGCTTGCAACGAAGCGACAAACTACCGAGTAAAAAAGGGTCCTTTACATAAGTATACAACAAATAGAAAGTAATTACAAGAAAAGTGCATCAATCAAATAATTACAAAAAGAGTGTAATTATGACCCATATTACAAAAATAGTACAATTCACATTAATAAGGAAACCTAAAATTAAGGACAAATAACTATCATAATTAATAATTCAAATTCAAATATTTGGATCTAACAACAAAAACAAATTCAAATTCAAAATAATAATTCAAATTTAAATATTCAAATTCAAATCTTCATCTCCCTCATATACACTTTGAAATAATAGTCCACCGCTACACCGCCGAGAATCTCCGTTGTCCAAAACGTCAATGAGAATAAGAAGAAGATTCGCCCTACAAAAAGTTTAAAATAAATAAATGTAACTATTAATGTTCTGAAATTTGTTTTATAACTATTTTGTTACTCATAAATAATAAAATAGTTACCTTTGTATGAATGGTTTTGTAACTTAATAAAACTGAATTGGTAACCAAACTTTTATACAAAGTAACCAAACTTTTATACCAAGATAACCAATCTACCTTCACACCTGCAGTATGAATTAGTTACCTTGGTCTGAAAGTTTGGCAACCAACTGCATGAAGGTTTGGCTACCAACTGTATTACATGCAAAATAAATTGAACACTTAATAAAAACAGAATTGGTTACATTGGTATGAAGGTTTGGCTACCAACTGCATTATGAAAAAATTGTAGAAACAAATCGATGGTAACGTCAGAAACAGAGCGATGGTAACGTTTTTCCCTTCTCCTTAGCCTCCACCCTCATCCCCGATCCTTCATATTTCATCACAGACCAAGACACTGCGTCGGGTTTAGCTATTGATTGGAAGTTCAGATTTGCAGAATCTATGTCTCCTGACTTTGCATACATGTAAGTCACTGAATTTTCAACTACAGTAAAACTCCCAAATCCACTTTTTATTGCATAACCTTGAATCTGCTCACCAGATCTGGCTGCAGCCAAATTAGCACAAGCACTCAACATGGTGGATAACGTAAACTCATCTGGTTTTGCTCCAGTCGGCAGGAGTTCGCAAAATAGAGTCAATGCACTTTCAATTATTTTCCATCCCAAGACCACCGCCACCACCACAAGTGGAAGCTTGATCAACCGTCACCACCACCCTCATGGATTCATCATCACCAAGCACTGTCCGATTTCCAGTCAACCTTAACTGCATCACCCATGATCGATGCTCGCTTTCTTGTCACTGCTCTCTTTCTTCTTCATTATTATTATTAAAAGGTTGAATTTGTTAAATAACTTGAGGAGAGAGAGAAGAAGTTATAACTAATCCCTAAATTAAGGAATTCTAATTGAATTATAATTCTCTAAATTAAGAAATCCTAATTACACTAGAATATGTAAATAAATATGAAAGTGTATTAGTTATGTAAATATTAAATGAGTGCACTATTGATGTAATTATTTTTAAAAATGTATTAAAATATGTAATTGTCCCAGTAAAAATGCACTAATAAATGAAAAATAGTCCAAAATTGAGTCATTGGGCCTAGTCCAATTGTAAGGTCTATACTTAACTTATTGGGCTGGCTGATATCTCCTTTACTTATAGTGAGTTTAAGACTGGTTAGAATTAAAATAAAATAAAAAATAAAAAAACACATTACATTCTCCCTCCAAAACAATTATTGTTATAAAAATATATTTACAAAATTTAGTCTAAAATCTAAATATAATATATGTAAACATTGTAATAGTAGCTGATGTCGTATTCTCCAATCTAATCTTGTTTTCGCCGTTGATATTTAAAACAGATGGTGTATATATTCCTTAGCAGTTTAAAAGAATTTTTAACCATTAAAATTTTGATAAAAAATTCACATGTTCATTAAATGGTAAAAAAATATCATTACTTTATTTTTGAAATAATAATACTATTTAATATAATAAATTAGTTGACCGATATTAATTTTAAGGAAAAATATGTGTACACAGCTGTGTATTACACAGTAGGCTATGGCGACGGTTTTTTGGACTATAGCGACGGTTTCATCCGTCGTCATAGCTATTCTGGGCTATAACGACAGTTTACCGTCGCTATAGCCCAAAAAATCTGTCGTCATAGCTCTACTGTGTAATACACAGCTGTGTATGTAACATATAGCCCTAATTTTAATTATATTATTTATAATTATAAAATATAATATATTGAATAAAATTAGAGAAAAGATATAACGGAGGGTAGCCAAATGCTATAGGCAGATATATACTATCTCACCTCACATCTGAACACCATTTAGGCTAATGTGGCCAATCACTAACATGTGCTTTGTAGGAAGATTTGGTCCCTCCCAACTTGGTACCAATTACTTTTGAGATACATGAGCGTCGAATATTTTCCGACAACAATGAATATTTTATAACCACCTATTTATTTTAAAATATTCGCACATTTTACTCATAACTAACCACTTTAATCAATTCAACCCTTACTATTTCAAAATAATAAATAGAAGAATTAAATCTATATTTATAAAAAGTTGGGGCCTTACAATGGGGCTCAGAAACAAAAAAAGACTACAATCACCTGAAAAGAGAAGTGGATGAAGCAATCACGAAGAATACTCAAACGAAAAACCAACACGACCGTAAAATTACGGTATGCTTAATACAATATCATGAGAACATATGTATATGATTAATTAATTAATTAATATATATATATATATATATATATATATATATTAAAAAACGTCCAAAACCACCAGTACAATATATTAGAACTAAAGTTCCTAGTGGGAACTAGGTGACCAAATTAAAGGTCTTTTAAATTAATGATATAGTGGTTGCAGGGATTTGTCCTAAAGTATTTGTCTCTTCGTGGTTAACTCCAAAATTTATGATATTTTTATTGGGAGTACATGTATATAACAGGAGTATACCCTGTAAATTTTGGAATTTTTGGATAAAGTACAATTTATGATAAATGTCTAAATATTCGGCAGTTTTGGCCATATGAAAAATAGTAAATGAATTTTTAAAATTCCGAGAAAAATATATGTTCAATAGGGGACTATATTCTGTTAAATTCCAGAAAAGAAATATTTTTGGGACTGATTTGGTATTTTTCATAAAAATGAACTAGTTATGAGTAAATGAATTAAATATGTTATGTGAAGTAACAAAATTAAAAAATAGGATTTTATGGCTTGGGAATCCTATATAGAGTATATGCAGATTTTTGATGATGGATTTGATCATTGGTGATAAAATTTTATGAGTATGACATTTTTGAATGATTAAATGTATTATTTGGTAAAGTGTAAACAATTGAAATAAATTGTTTATAAGTTTAAGAAGTAATTAAAATATTATTATAATATTAATAATATTAGATGATGAGTTTATTAAGTGATTGATAATATTTGGATAAATTTAAAGTCTTTAATATTTATACTTGTTTTCGTTTGATTAGTGTTTGTATCATTGTCATCATCCTCATGCTTATATTATGATGAAAGTCATCTTTGGCTTACGTGCATAGATGGACTTGATATGATTATGACCAGTGATCATTTGGTATAATCATGACCTGTAATGTTATAAATGATGTGGTAAAAGTCCTCAGTGGCCTGTAGTGCATTGATGGATAATATTTGGTATAATTATGACCAGGGATTATTCAGTATAGTCATGACCATTGATGATTTAATGAATATCCTTGGCCCATAGTGCAGGGATGATTCGATGATGTGGTTTATTTATTAAGTTGAGTCTCAGAGATAAAAATTTATGAAAATATTTTAAAACATAGAAGATAGTAAATATCATGTTCTACTTGACTCTTCTAATGGATTACTTATTTCGCTGCAGTTAAACTTGATGTCTATTGTATTTTATCAATTTAGCATTGTTAAAGACTAATGATAATTTATTCTGCATTATCTTAGTCATAATATTTCTTACTGGGCTAGTTGAGCTCACACTTTCACTGTTCTTCAGGAAATGAGAACGTAGCCGGGAATATTCTTTTTATCGGGGAACGGATTGACGGTCCAGATGATAGCATTAGTAGTCCTCACTATTCTGTTAAATGGTGTGACAATAAATGTAATGAGGACTCCATTGAGTGTGGATATTGTCTAGATGACAATATTCTTATTAAAACTTTTAGATTGTGTTTTGTCGTATTTTACACGACTATTGTATAATTAAGTTGTATTTTAATTTTGTACCATGTATTTGGCGGCTCAAGATGGGTGATGTATACCTATTTTGGGAGTGTCACATTGACCACGCATCGTTATTAATTCAATCATCTATGTATTGAATTTTGATTCATGCTCTTTCACAATCATTATATTATTGAAAACTTAAAAGCTTATTCTTTCTTTCAATAATGATATATTTTTTATTGTATTTAAAATTGCTGAACAAAGTAGTTGTTCACCCTTGCTATATCATGAATATATTGCAATTTAACCCGAATGCTCAAAGAAGGACAAAGGCAAAGAAAAAGATGGAGATTATTTTTATATGGACATTTATCTATTACGATAACTGACGTAAATTGATGATGTAAACCTTGTGAATTATTAAAGGTATGTATTAAGATAAAGGTTGTTGACCTTGGGAAATGTTACAGAACCATGTGTAATAAATAATTTATGTTTATAATTACGCATTAGTTTATATGTATGAAGATGATGTATCGTGACACACCAAGTCCGAGGTTCAAAAAACCCTAATTTGGGGGCGTTAGAGGAGAGATATTTGGGTAATGATGATTATGTTTTAATCAACTTGTGCATAATGATTTCTTTTTGATAATGACAAAGGGGGAGAGATATTTGGTATTTGAATTGGTATTCATGTTGGTAGTGAGATACTATATGCAATGATGGTTATTTGGATCAAGTCATTTTTTGGTCCTTAATATGCATAAATTTAGTGGAAGCCTTATAGATAGGGGGAACATGTAAATTCAAAAGATAATATATTGTCATCGTCAAAAAATGGGGAGAATGTTGGTTTATATCTTTTTGTGATTTTAATATTGACATTATATTTGGGAATCTATTTTGCTGAGATTTCAATTCAAATTTGAATTGGAGCTTTTTAAGGAATTGATTCTGCTAAGGAGTTTGTTTATATTTAACAAGGAGTCTTATAATTAAGGAATTGTTTTATTATGCTCAATTAAACTCTATAAGGTATAGTTTTCTTTCATTTATTCTAGCTATTTTGGTTTGACTAGGATATTATATTCTTGGCTTACCATATTTGTTAGTCTCTTTAATTGCTAAACTCATGGGTATAATAACTGAGATATAAGTTTTCTATACTAACTTCTTTTTATATTTGTTGGTCAAATTTCGTAGCTATAATTATGGGATTTAAAACAACTGATCTCTTGTTATCATTTTATAGTTGTTGATCAATCTTTATCAGGCATATTCATTATTCCTCTATTTAAATTATTTTGGGTCGACTAGGATATAATATCTTTGATATCTAATATCTTTTGGTCTCTTTATTTTAAACATGTGATATTCCGATTGTTGAGATTTTCATGTTAACCAAATATATATCCGTTAGTCCTTGAGCCAAGCTACTGAGTTCATTCTTTTGTCCAACGGATATGAGACTTATTTTGGTAACAAAATAAATATAGCCGGTGTAAGACTTCGAATTTTATGAAATGAAAGTATTCAATTTTCTTATAATTATTATTTTATTTCTTAAATGGTTAAATAGATAAAAGGTTAAAGTTAAGGGTGATATGTGAAAATTTTTGCAATGTATGCAAGTTGTTATAAAATATTCGTTTGGTCGGGAAATATTCTTTTTGTCGGAGGATATCCGTACGACAACAGAATTATATAGAATGGAAGTATTATCGTAGTTAGAAAATGACAGAATTATCATTTTATAAAAATAACGGCGAAAGTGTTACCGTTAAAACTGTGGAACTACCCGGTAGTAAAAGTACAGTAATACGCGTGGTTGTATAGTAGCACACGGTATTGATTATTGATGCTTACATAAGAAGTCACTCAGTTATACTCAATTATTGTTATAGTAATTAATGCATCATATCTCTCATATTATTGATTCAATTATTGTTACAGTATTATCTGCATAATATGTTATATTATTAAATCAATAATTGAGACGACAAAGTTATTTATATTATTATTTACAATATTGACAATGTCTAGAAGTTCTGTCAAGGAGAGGTTTGGTCACCTAATTACGCGCCAATAAAGAGAAATCCTTATCGGAAAGCCCCATCTTTCTTGGGAACAACCTGGTTGTTAAATATTATGAATTATAATATTAATGATGAATAAGTTCATGTTGATTAAAGATGAAATTGATAATTCCATTGTGTTAGAATTATTAGTGTTAGTGAAAATCAACATTTATTTCGATAATAATTGATGTCTGTAGGTTATATTGACCAATCGGGTAATTAACCGGATAAATGAGTAATTAAATGATATTAATTTACATGCTTATAACTATGTGTTCACATGAGTGTACTATTGATTCACATGATTTACTATTAGGGGAATTGGTGCAAGATTGATAATACTTGCATGACTAAATTAAAAATGGAGGTATAGATGAAGGTACTATACTATAATTAATTTTTTTACATGTTTAGAACTATTGAGTCACATGATTTACTATTGATTCACATGATTTAATATTAGGGTAGGTGGTGCAAGATTGATAATACTTGCAGGACTAAATTAAAAATAAAGAGAAAGGTATAACCTGTCTGTGCGGTCTATCGCATGCCTGATGAATTCTTCTATTATTTCATTCTTTATTATTCTATTGGAATAACCTATATACGCTGACTATCGCATGCCTGGTGAATTTTTCTGTTATTCCATTCTTTATTATTCTGTTGGAATAACCTGTCTGTGCGGACTATCGCATGCCTAGTGAATTCTTCTGTTATTCCATTCTTTATTATTCTGTTGGAATAACCTGTATGTGCGGTCTATCGCATGCCTGGTGAATTCTTCTGTTATTCCATTCTTTATTATTTTATTGGAATAACCTGTCTACGCGGACTATCGTATGCATGGTGAATTCTTCTGTTATTCCATTCTTTATTATTCTGTTGGAATAACCTGTTTACGCGGACTACCGTATGCATGGTGAATTCTTCTGTTATTCCAGTCTTTATTATTCTGTTGGAATAACCTATCTGTGCGGACTATCGCATGCCTGGTGAATTCTTCTGTTATTCAATTCCTTATTATTCTGTTGGAATAACCTGTCTACGTGGACTACCGCATGCATGGTAAATTCTTCTGTTATTCCATTCTTTATTATTATATTGGAATAACCTGTCTATGTGGATTACCGCATGCATGCTGAATGATCCTTCGTATTCATTCCTTATTAAATTGTAAAAATGATCTGTCTACGTGGATTACCGCATAGCGGGCGAAAATCCATTTGCAGTTTCATATATTCTATTATACTCGGTTGGTTAAAGTTTTGGCTTCTATACTCCATGAAATTAGTAGAATATCCTAGATATTTGCGCTTCATCCAGTATCTTTTCATGGAAATATTATTCTGAGTATTCTTGAATTTTACTCCACAAAGCAGTATCATGTTGACAATTTGGACGTTATTGATTTCTGGATAAATTAAATTATAAATCTTTAAAATTTATCCTTGAACTTGTTTTATTGAATTATTATGTCATTGTCATCATCCTCATGCTTATATTGTGATGAAAGTCATCTTTGGCTTACGTGCATAGATCGACTTGGTATGATTATAACCAGGGATTATTCGGTATAATCATGACCGTAATGTAACGAATGATGTGGTGAAAGTCCTCATTGGCCTGTAGTTCATTGATGGACAGTTGTTGGTATAATTATGATCAGGGATTATTCGGTATAATCATGATCATTGATGATTACATGAATATCATTGGCCGTGATGCAAGGATGATTCGATTTTATTTATTAAGTTGAGTTTCAGCGATAAAGTTGATGAAAAACTTTTTAAATCATAGAAGATAGTAGATTTTATACTCTACTCGACTCTTCTAATGGATTGTTTATTCCGCTGCAGTTGTTGATCTAAAACTTGTTGTCTATTATATTCTATCAGTTGTTATACTGTTGAAGGCTAAGGATAATTTATTATGCATTATCTTAGTCATAATATTTCTTACTGGGCTAGTTGAGCTCACCCTTTCTTTCACTATTCTCTTCAGAAAATGAGAATATAGCCGGAACAAGTCGAGGAACGGATTGACGGTCCAGATGGTTGTTTTAGTAGTTCTCACTATTCTATAAAATAATGTGACAATAAATGTAATGAGGACTTCATTGAGTTTGTATACTATCTAGATGACAATATTCGTATTAAAACTCTTAAATTATGTTTTGTCGTATTTTACACGACTGTTGTATAATTAAGTTGTATTTGAATTTTGTACCATGTATTAGATGACCCAATATGGGTGATGTATACCTATTTTGGTGGCGTCACAGCCGGTAGGTTCTTCTTTATATATATATATATATATATATATATATATATATATATATATATATATATATATATATATATATATATATACGGGAAGCTTCAAGAGCATAATTCTTAAATAGCATAATGCCTTAAATAGCATAATTTTATCAAAATGACGTAGTTTTATAAATACGCGGTGGCATTTTTGTAAATACGCGGTGACATGGTATTTACAAATATGCCACCGCGTCCCTCCAAAACTACGGGAAGGATCAAGAACATAATCTTTAAATAGCATAATGCCTTAAATAGCATAATTTTATCAAAACGACGTAGTTTTGGAGGGACGCGGTGGCATTTTTATAAATACCATGCCACCGCATATTTACAAAAATGCCACCGCGTCTTATCAAAACTAAGTCGTTTTGATAAAATTATGCTATTTAAGACGTTATGCTATTTAAGGATTATGCTCTTGATCCTTACCATATATATATATATATATATATATATATATATATATATATATATATATATATATATATATATATATACTATCCTTCTTGGCTATAACAGGTACATGGAAGTAAATATCAAAAAGAGAAACTTGAAACAAATATCAATCTTATAAAAGGATCTGGATCCTCTATGAGGATTTTTCTGTGAAGATCTTGTGAGGGTTTTGCTGTAGAGTTGACAACACATCAGAAAGGAGATCTAATGGCTCATAACTCTTTTTTTTGTCTGTGTATCAAAACGACGTCATTTTGATATGAATTTTTTCTTACAAGTTGACAAATAACTTGAAGCCACCAAACACCGTTTATTTTTACATATAATTATTTTAAATTTCTTGATTATTCTGTATATGATTTTTTTTATATTTAATAACTTAGTTTGCTATTAATATTTGGATAACTACAAACTTGGCTCAAAAAAATAAATAAATATATCGGATATAATTATAGTTAATGTTTTCAATGTGGCTTTAGATATTTTTCGTTTATTATTGTTTTTGTTTGTTTGTTTATATTATTATTTATTATTATTATTATTATTATAATTTATATTTATCTGTTTCATAAAAAAGAGTTTACTCTCACCATTAAAAATATTATTATTGTTTACTCTAACCATTGGGCTGGCTAGGTTATAAACCAAGAAAATATTCTAGACCTATCAATTATAATTATTTACGTATTCCTTTATATCTTTTTTTATTATTAATAATCGTTTTACTTTACATCTCTTAATCTATTGCTCAACGGAGACAATCACCATCAAAACTCAAATATTATTTTAAATGTACTCTTTTTACTTTATTTCGTTTGTTTGGTAAATGTAAATTGTGTTTGGTGGCTTCCAATTTTTTATCAACTTGTAAAAAAAATATATTAAAACGACGTCGTTTTGATACATAGAAGAAAAAATATGATTTGTGAGCCATTGGATCTCTTTTCTAATCTGTTGTCAACTCCACAACAAAATCCTCACAAGATCCTCACAGAAAAATTCTCATAAAAGATTCGGATCCCTTATAAAGAGATACTTCCATAGAGAGCTATCAAAGTTTATTTTTTCAGTAAGTCTTGTTCTATTAATTAATTTTTTGTTGGCTGGAAAATAAGGATTCTTTGTAATCATATATTTCATGTAAATCTGAGTTCAAGTCTTGTTTGGCTTGACTGATCCAATAGTGAATAGGGTTTGTTCAAAGAGAGCTGTTAAGGTTGCAGAGGTGCAAATGTTTCAGTGATGAGAAAGGTTGCAGAGATGTAAAGGAGCATTTGTGTCCATCAGTGTGAAGCTACTTTGAACATGGAGTTCTTTTTATTTGTATTTAATTGTGCATTAAAGTTTATTAAAAAGAGTCTCCAATACCTTTTGGTATTGGACGTGGATTAGACTACTAGACTAGAGGATAGGGACTGAATCACGTAAAAATCTTGGTGTGATTTACTATTTTTTTTGTTTCTGTTTTATGCTTTAATATTATGGAGTTTTTGGTTTAAAATCGTAACCAAAATTTATACTAAAACAGACGGGTATTAGCTGTCCGTTTATAACAAACGAAGAACATAACTAATACGGATAGGGTTAGACCGTCCGATTATATTGCAACAGTAAACTTTAAAAATTGACCACTGTAAATCACTTTTGGATATTTACGCATATTCACCCCCTCTAGGTGTGCTTAATTACAGAATTTCAGTACACACTAGACTTTTATCCTATTTTAATTAATTAATTACCATAATTAGTTTGCTTTCTTTTCTTGATTTTCTGGTAGCCTGGTAAATTAAGAAAGGTATATTGATCATATCATTCAACTTGCGAGATAAATAAATACATTTCCTCATGATAGAGATGATATATTGAACTTTAAAATAGCTAGAATTAAATGAAATTAGTTAATTTGGGGAAAAAATATTCAGTAAACTAATAAAAACGTATAAGACCTGTACGGAGATTGAAGTCACATATATTGTAAAGATGCATTGGTCACTCAAAATGTATTGCTCAGTTTCTTAATAGAAAATTTTACAGTACTCAAAAATTTATATATGAATTATCTGAAAATACTTTAGAATGTTGGATATATTATGAACAAATAAATTACTTGAGAATAAGTGGAAAAACTAAGTAATTAAATTACATGGACAGGAAATTATTTTAAAATGTTGTACTATGAACCAAGATTCTCAAAATCGGACCGTTCATCGAACTCGGGTGAATGAGTTATTGATCCAACTAGTGCTCGAACCATTATTATTCCAGCGATGTCATTAATATATAAAAATATATATTATTAGTAATTAATAAAAAATTTAAAAATCTCGTTTCTTATGAACTAAAATATAATAAAGATGAGTTACAATGTTAATAAAAGTAGTTAATTTTAATATTAAAAAAAATTGGTAAAACAAATAATAATTAAAAATAGGGTCAATTATTGAAATTACCGATTGAATCAACCCGAGTTTTATCCAAAATTGAATCATTGGTCTAAATCGAAATGAAAGAATTTCGATTTTTATCTGTCTGAGCTTTAAAACACTGCCATGAACCAATAAATTACTTAAGAATATGTGGAAAAAACTAAGTAAATTCCATGGACAAGAAATTGACAACAGTTATCATAAAGTTCAGTGGACCACAAATATAATAATGCCCCTTATCTCCATCAAATCGATGCCTAGGATTGTAATTGCTGTGAATCATAAAACGTACATACATTTATATATATATATATATATATATATATATATATATATATATATATATATATATATATATATATATATATATATATACAAAGGAGATCAGGTCCGGACTCCCGGACGGGAGTAAAATCCGGACCTGATTTTTTTTGTTTTTTTTTTTTTTTTTTTTTTGTAGAACAACTAAAAAAAAAAAAAAATAATTTATGGAACTGAAATTTTTCCAAAATAAAGTGTTTTGGGTGTGTTTTTAACACCTACCCCAACCAATGTATGTACAGTCTGCCCAGACTGTACAGACATATTTCGTTATAGGCATCCAAATCACGCCCAAAACACTGTATTATGGAAAAATTTCAATTCCATAAATTTTTTTTTTTTTTTTTTTTGTTGTTTCAAAAAAAAAAAAGCAAAAAAAAAAAAAAAAAAAAAAGGTCCGTATTTTAGTAGAGTCCGGGATCCCGGACTGGATCCGGACTCTATATATATATATATATATATATATATATATATATATATATATATATATATTAGATATTTTCATTATCTAAAAGTATATAATAAATATATTATATGTTATTCATGTAACCAACAATTAATATTGGTTCAGTTAGATAAGAGAAGTGTTAATATTAAGGACTTAGGTTCAAATAATGGCAACAACATTTTTATATATATATATATATATTTCCAACGGAAAATGCCTCATCCCATAATTGGGATACGGGAAACCTGCTTAAGAAAAATTATTATTCTATATATTTTCTTGTTATAATTTTTTTTCTTTTATTTATAGTTTAGTACTAAATTTGTTCCTACACAACAAATTCTAGTACAGAATAAAATCTGAGTCTGTCTTATCTTGAGAAACTAATTTGCAGTTATCCTGTGTAACAAAAGTAAGAGGCGAATATAGTCTTAAGAAAAGAGTGGTCAACCATTTTCTAGTACAGAATAAAACCTGAGTCTGTCTTATCTTGGGAAACTAATTTGCAGTTATCCTGTGTAGCAAAAGTAAAGGGCGAATATAGTCTTAAAAAAAGAGTGGTCAACCATTCGATTCAGACATAATTTTGTTATTCTAAATCTTACTACAAAGTAAATTTTTCAACATATATATATATATATATATATATATATATATATATATATATATATATATATATATATATATATATATATATATATATACTTGCATTGTGATTGAAATAATCAGCAACTATGAAAATCTAAATGTGTTTTATGTACTGATATTCGCTAGTTCTCAGTCCAGCATGCAAGACTTTAAGTACTGCAAATCTCCAAAAAGAATAGAAAACAAGGTGGTAAAATGTTCTCCAAATTATAAATAATAATTTACTCAAACTGTAAAGCTCTTTAATTATGCTGCACCACAAGTACTCATACCATCACAAATGAATGGCCTGATTTCCAATTAAATGTCACTCTATATACAGATCCTCATACTAATTTGAACAACTTCTGGTTTCATAGATAAATTTAGATGAAAGACTATAAATTAATATGATGTAACTATCATATATATATATATATATATATATATATAATTTTGAAACGGAAAGAATATATTAGAAATTTAATGAATCCATTGTTTATAGCTGCTCTCATAAGGATTATTTTGTAATTAATGTTTCTTAATTCTTATCACTGGTGTTGGCCAACAACTGCAATATCATTTCGTCATCAATGTTCTGTATTTGGGATACATGTGATACAAACTATGACCAAATCAGTTGAGTGTATGCAGATAAAGACAAACCATCGCAATAGCCGACATATATCCAGAAGTTTGCCAAGTGATTAATTAACCTAAGCTGGTTTGTAAATTTGAACTAGTTACTTAATCAGTGAGAAATAAATAAATATACCTATGATACATTTAATGAATGCATAGGTATATTTATTTCTCTCTGCGTTCTTTTTTTTTTTGTGTGTGTTTTGTGTATTATGTCATTATTAATTTCTAATATAACGGATGCAACTCCTCAACTTACTTCCATCGCATCCAATAATTTTTTCTTCTTCTTCTTCTAATTAATGAAGTTTGTTTAGTAAAAAAGTAGTTCTCCAACTTAATTTTTGTCAGCAGCATGCCAATCAAATTCTTACACACACTCAACTTTACTACTGCTCCACCCACTATTTAAAGCCAAAGAATTGATATTATTCAAAAATGGAAAACAGGTAGTTATATATCTTATTTAATAATTCACGCTACCAATTATTCTGCGGATTAGATAAATAAATAAATTTACAGACAAAGGAAATTATATTTGTTAAAATCAAATTTATTCTCCAACTCAACCCACAAACCGAGTTTTATAGCTAACAAAATTTCTTTCCAAGTCATAACAAAATTCCTAAAAATACGAAAATAAAATCCTAAAAGATAACAAATTTCCAATATTTATAGAAATAAAATTTTATTAAGTAACAAATTCCTATTACGTAATAATATAAAAAATTTACTTCTTAAATAAAAGCTACTATCATAAAAGATGGTATTTCTGAATTTCAGAAATCTAAGGGAGTGATCCCGAACGGGTGGTCTGCCATCTGAAACTCGAAGCCCTCATCCGAATCCGAAGATGTCAATGACCACTATGATCGCCATATTTATATCGATTCTCCAACGTATAATATTATAATATCATTAACATGTTATTTGATAGTTCGGCGTCATCGAATTCGGATCCTCCGACATCAATAATATATAATGTGGCAAGACTATTAAAGTATTCACGAGATTTTATACGAAAAGGAAATTTAGAACCTTGTCTCCAACCTAGCTAAGTACGTAGTTATCTATTCGCTTTATTGATGGGACTCGATCGTACTATATAGTAAACTTTAAACACCAAACAAAACTAGGGTTTTCAACTATCTTAAATAGTACTCCTACCCTCTAAATTAATCACGGGATTTCCAATCATTTCAAGATAAATTACCCCACATATACAGCCATGTTACATCAAATATACAGAAACACACATACTGATGTGAGATTGACATAATTCTACAAATTGCTAATTTTCGTATCATTTTTTTTAGATATATTTTTATCATTTCAAATTACTAAAGCCCTTCACGTCTTTTTGACAAGACATAAATATTCTTTACTTGTGATGTTTAATCAATCCTAGTAATTGTCCATTCACGACGTAACGAAATCATGTCTTTCTTTAATCCGTTTCAATAATCTCATTTTCATTTTCTCTCTCTCCTACTCCTTCTCCCACCAATCTTTTTTGCCCAAATTAATTAAAATGAATCTGAACCGTCTTTATTTTTTTCCGCCCAAATTCAAAATGAGTTATATCTTATTAATATAAATCACGTTACGGTCCAATATTAATATCAATATTTCAAGTTCTTAATTATGATTCACTTCCTCATTTAGCAGCACAATAAACTTGTATTGTCGAACAGGAATTTACAGTAATCACTAACATTTCACAAAAAAAAAATTCAAATCTCATAGAAATTACAAGCTTACATGTTATGAAAATCGAATTTTAAACCAAGTAAATGCATGGACGGGTCCAATCTCTTAGTTTAGTAGGTTTTTTTAAAAAAAAAAATTCTCGCAATAAAATAAAAATGTGAGAAAATAAATTTATAAAATTAAATAATGCTCATATTATTTACAATAACATTTTATGAGGCTTCATTACTTGAATTTTTAGCAATAATAGCCTCATTTTCAATATTTATAAAAATATCATGTTCAATGTAAGTTACTAATTAAACGGTACAAAAGAGTAGAGTTAAGGTGTGGGTAGAAATTTGAAATATTTATTAGATTTTTAATCTAAATTTTCAAATTTTAACTAAACATCACATATAAATAAATAAAAATTAATGAAAAATAATAATAATTAACCCTTTTTTATGGGATCAATTGACCCCAATGCTCCTAATGTGATCCGCGCATGAGTAAAATGTATACGATAATATTTTTTTGGTTAAAGTCTAACCATTAGTATCAAATTTTAGCTAATGTTCACATACAAAAAATGTTAGTTGTAAAAGATTTTGCTCACATTATTAGTAGTAGGCATTTGTGGAAGTAATTATTTTTTGGCAAAATTAATGATTTAATTATTGTAGTTGATATGTTTTACTTAATATACTATCAAACTTTTAATTTTTCAAATTATCCAATTGAACTAATTATTATTTTTAAATTAGATCATTATGTTAACTTTGGCTCATGGTTGTTAAATATTTTCCTCTATTATCCGACGTGGAGGAGAAAAAAATGACATGGCCACGTGTATTACTCCACCACC
Organism: Panax japonicus; assembly: GCA_020205505.1. Classification (NCBI taxonomy): domain Eukaryota; kingdom Viridiplantae; phylum Streptophyta; class Magnoliopsida; order Apiales; family Araliaceae; genus Panax; species Panax japonicus. Next base: position 29,375 of record JAINUV010000183.1, read on the forward strand.
CACCTCAGCTCAACAATTCAAATTAATTATTGTTTTCTTCCAAATGATTAACCTTACCTTATCTTATTAGTCTATTAATGCATCAAACCTTTGGAAATATTTCTCCGACAACGATGCCGACAGAGAGATCTGACGCAACCGTCCAACGTCGTTGCTGATCAACGTCGTCACAGACTAAATCTTCTGTGGCTATCGCTTCATTCGTCGCCCGCCGAGCCTTAGTGGCGCTGCGTGATTCCTGCGCCGAGCCAGCAGCCGATGGATGTTGCGGGAGCCATCGATGTGAGTCCACGAGTCGGTGGCACAACAAATGGAGGAGCGACAAAGAGATTGGGCGTACTCGCGACCGATTGTGATTTTCGACCTTGTTTGGAATTTTACCTCTGCTCTCCGCCGATCTCAAAATATCTTTCTTTCTTCATCTCTTTAGACTTTAAATGATTATCACCTGCCATTAACGAAACTTTGTATTTGCTTTAAATTTGTCTTATTAATCGATATGGGTATCGTGATTTTATTTCTTTTGGGATTCCCGATTTGGCTTTTGGGGTTTTAGGGTTAGCTTTCATCTGGGATTCTAGATTTTTTAATTTTATAATTGTTAGAGGCGATGGACTATTTTGGTGTTGATTGTTGAGGCTTTGATCGAGTTGGGTGTATCTCCTTAAATTTAAATTAAAGGTTTCTCTTTGATTGTCTTTAGTTTATCAATTTTTATGCTAATTAGGCCCTCTTTTATTGTTGATTTTTGAATTTTGCAAATTAAGAATTAGGATTTATTGGTATTTGTATTTGTAGATGTGGATTTATAAAACCCTTCGATGTAATTGTGTTATTCACTCTGAATTTGTAATCTTTCCTCAGAATCTCACCATGAATCTAAAGCTTGATTTCCTTTAAAATCACAAAATCCGACTATGAATTTGGTTAGAAATTAAAAGTAACGTTTCATGAATTTTTTGGTGATGGTCGTTTGGAATTTGGCGTTCATGTTGGTGTCGAGTGTGTTGTGTTGATTATGAGCCGGAAGAAGAAGTCGGCTAGTCCGTTAAGGCTTTGGATTGTTGGGTAATGTTGTTATGGTGTGCATTTCTGTGGAGTATAAACAAAGGTATTATCAGTTAAGGTTTGAGGCGGATGAGAGATTGGAGGCGTCGGAGGGAAGTGGTGGTGGTGGAGTAATCCATGTCTAATAGGGCCATGTCATTTTCTTGTTTTTTTTCTTTTCTTTTTCACGTGCACGTCAGATAATAGGTAAAAGGATTTAACAATGGTGAGTCTAGAGTTAACAAAATAGCCCAACTTAAAAATAATAATTAGTTCAATGGGGTAATTTGAAATTTTAAAAGTTCAGTAGTGTATTAAGTAAAATGTGCCAACTACAGTGACTAAATCATTAGTTTTGTCATTATTTTTTGGTATTTGTAATACCCCAGTCTCATATCAAAATACTTGAGAAAAATTTGTTTATATATAATTATTAATAACATTTATCATGATTTTTTGGGTAAGCCTATGGTGGACTAAGATGACCCAATAAAATACTATTGGGCTAGTGTTTCAAAGTTTTGTTTGGATGGATTTGATTCGGTTTGAACTTGTAATATTTTAATTTGAATCGAGATTTATTTTGGACTCTGAATTTGACCTGAATTGTTATATATGTTATTATAGTCAACTCTTGAATGTTCGGATCAATTTATTCGATATACAAACTTAGATTTGACTTCAGATTTGTTCCCATTTTTATAGTACTCTAAATCTAAGGCAACATGTTATGGGTTATATTAAACTACAAAAATGTCAAATATTAACTAAACTAAGTCAAGCCAGTAATACTACCGCCGGTGTGAGGAGGAAGATCATCGGGCGGGCGTCGACGACGCTGCTGCTCTGGCGTATGAAAATCATCATCGACGTCGTCTCTCCGCTCGTGATCAGAATGAGCATCCTGTTGATACAATTAAAAATATAACTCATTAGTTCATATATCACTACTAGAATACTGGGCAACTGAAACCAATTTTTTGAGACGGACTAAGTTCCGTCTCTAATTCTAGTAATTTGAAACGGACTTAGAAACCGAAATTTTGCTATGTCTCGACATGATTTGGAAGTAAAAATTGAGACGGATTCTGAAACCACAAACATCGTCTCAAATTTTAGAAACGGAATTAGAGACAGATTTAACCGTCTCAAAAGTAAGTATTTTTTAGAAAATTATAAACTCGTTTTGGAAACAGATTTGAGACCAATTGTGCTCGTCTCAGATTAATAATTAAAAAAAAGAAATAAATATTTATGTTTGAAACGGATTAGAGACCGAAATGTCCGTCTCTGACTTTTATTTTCCCTCCAAATATTAGTCTCCAATTCCCTCCTTATTTTTAGAGACGGATTCGAGACGGATATAGTCCGTCTCAGTATTTTAGTTTCCCATCAAAAATTCCCTCCAATTATATCAACAAAAAAAGAAAGAAAACAAAAGAAATAAGACTAAATTGAGGTTAAAACAAATAAAATCCCCAAAATCGTTCCATCCCCATAATACGGATTGTGTTCGTTCTTTCTATCAGATTGAAAATCCGCAAAATCCATCTTCTCAATTACAACCATAGCTCCCGATTTTGTTTCTCAATCTCCATCCCAAAGTCCATCTCTTCTCAAATGCAACCATGAATTCCCGATTTTGCTTTTCAGTCAACTATGCGTCTTGTGGATCTTAATTTAGGGCTATAGGAAAACTCGGGTGACTGGCCGAAGACGAAAACAATCACGCACCTCCTTAGCAGTGTGCATTACTACAAAATACTAAATAGACAACACTTAAACCACAACGTTTCTAAAAAACGTTGTGATATTTTTTTTAACAATATTTTTTTAAAAAATGTTATAAATATATATATAAAAATATTATCTATTTAAAAAGACATTTTTTTAGTTTTAATTTGATAACGTTTTTTTTTTAAAAAAAGGTTGTCTATCAAACAAAACACGGAGCTACTGAACACTTAAAATTATAAAAGACATTTAGTCTTTTCTCTCCCAGGCTCGTCTGTTTGTTCCTTCTGCCTTCAGTTCTTCTCTTCGTTCCTTCTCGCTAGGGTTTCTGAATCTATTGGAAACGTAGTTTGTGGCCGTTTTGATTGGAACCGTACCTGTGATGAAGCCGGTCGTGTTGCCGCAGAAGCGGGCGTCCCCGGCGGTGGATGATTCTTATTTTAGGCGGAATTATTCTGCGGTGGCTGCAGCAGCTGCCGCGGCTGAGGAAGAAGAGGAGGATTTGGGGACGAGTGAAGAGAGCGGTGGAGCTGGAGGACAGAAGGAGGGGCAAGTGGAGGGGATAAAGAAGCTGGCAAGGGCGATTGAGAGGTTTGGAGAGATAAGGGATAAGGGATATGGAGAGATACTCGATACGTTGCCTTGTAGCTTGAAGTAACTTTACAAGGGAACTACAAAAAAGATGAAATCAGAAAAATTGGATGCCGATTTGGGGGTTTCAACTCAGAGTAAGAAACTCAAACTAAAATCTTCTAAGGGTAAAACCCTTTCTCGTGTAAGTACCCGCGCTTCCCATTCTTCTATTCCGAAATCTCATGGTACTGTGCTATCTACTGTAAGTACTCGTGCTTCCCATTCTTCTATTGTGGAATTACATACTGTGGTTGAAACTTCTCCTATAAACAATGTATATTCATAAACTTCTACTGTGGTTGACAACGTTAATTTGATCTCTGTATTATTGTTTTAGATGGCTTATTAGAGATGTAAGGGAATAATCCTTATTCTAAGTTTAGCACATTCATATTATTTTTCTGATTTGTTTGTGAAATGATCATTTTTAAAGTTTGGTTCTTTATTTGTTTACAGATTTTTATAATGGGGGTGTCTGTTTATGATCTTATTCTCATATGACATTTTCATTTCAGTTTTCTATTCTTATATGACATTTATATATTCTCATATGACATTTTCATTTTAGTTTTCTTTTTATCTATTTTAACTTTTTTTCTAACTATATTTTTTTACTCTGTTGCCTGTGAAGATATACGGAGATTTTATTCTTATCAGTGGAGATACTGTGAGCAACATGTCACTTACTGAGGCACTTCAAGAGCATAAGGAGAGACGTAGAAATGATAGCAATGCTGTAATGACCATGGTTATAAAACAGTCAAAGCCTTCTCCAATCACTCACCAATCTAGACTTGGAACTGATGAGCTGATTATGGCGATTGGTAAGGGATTATATCTCTTGATAAGGCTTTGCTTTCTGAGAATACTTCCATTTCCCTATACAATGACAAGCAGGTTTAGATTTCTCCTTTTAAGTTGTTTCTTGTTCATTGCTTACAACTCTGTTAACATAATCAATTTTACTGTTATGTAAGTGCTTATGTTTGCTGTCCATTTCTTTTATACTTATGGATTAATGCCAGTTTGTTTATATGTATGGATTAATGCCAATTTGTATTTTGGGGGTATTAATGTGTAGCTTGTTGCATTTTTTTCATGATTATATAAACTGAGAGTTGACAAGAATGAGTTAGAAAGTGCTTTGAATCCTTTTGGGTTGGGTTAAGTAATTTGAGCTAGTATTTACTGATCAATTAGAGCGAACACTCTAATTGAGACTTTTTTTGTTCTGCATCCACTTTTTAGATTCCTTGGTTTCAAGAAGACAATCCTATTGGACAGAAGGCTACTAGTGGATTTGATAGATCAATATAATCATGGATCGCTGAATTGGGCTGAATTCTCTAGTGCTGTTAAGGAATTTTCTAATTAATGATTTTCAAGCTAAGTACCTAAACACATAATAACAGAGACATTCACATATATATGCATGGTCTAGAATTGACTCGTGGGACTACTAATTATATTCATTTATTCATCAGTATTCATTTGTTTCATATATATATATATATATATATATATATATATATATATATATATATATATATATATATATATATATAAATAAAGCCAGCGTGGACGTGGTGATATGAATGACCCTATATATATTTTCATTCACCATATATATGATCTGTTTATCAATGTCTTTGAGGATATGAATAACATTTTAACATATATCTTTGTGTCAGTTAACTGTAATCAATTGTCGTTGAATTTATTTTCAAGTACTTACATATAGATAAATGTGCATGTGCGGTATTGTATTGTATTATAGGTGGTGCATGTACATTAGTTTATGATATTGATCAGGTGTAAAACAAAAGGTACATACACCTGTTGTTGCGTTTCTGGTGACAGATATAGATAGATGTTATGTTTGAGGCCCACATAAATTTTTACATAACACATTAATTAATTACTTGTTATGTGTAGGTGGATAATTAATGAGTGTGAAATGCAAGTTGGTGATAGATGCGGATCAATGACTGGTTGTAAATGGCAGACCAGATTGTACATGAACACGACCCACATATGATATATATAAAGAAAAAGAGAAATTTGCAGTTGAAAGCTACACACATTAATTTATATATCATGATTAGTAATAAGAGTAGCAATTACGGACATTATGCTCACCTTTAGGCCTATTTTATTGGTCACGAATCTATGCCATGAGAGTAGAGAGGTTACTTGGTTCTAATATTCACTTAAACTGTTATTATATTGCCTGGTTGTTGATGCTTTATCTAATGAATGCATCATCTTCACTTTGCTAAAAAGGGGTCATTATAAATGAAAATTATGGCTTGAAAGGAGGAGCACAGCTGCTGCCTAAGTGGCACTAGCAGTTTTTTTAGGATATCAAGAGGTGTGTCACAAGTAGCATATTAAAACTTCACATGGAACATGGAACTAGGGAATAAATTTTTCTAAAAGCAAAGTCAGGACTACTACCCATTTTGCAGTAGCAGTTAACAGTAAAGGACTGCTGAGCAGTTTTAGAGCAGTTAGCAATAGCAGAAAACCTTAGCTAACTGCCAGTGTTGTTGTATTCTCTACTTGGCACTTGTGCTTGTTGAAACCATTTGAGTACTTGTATTTATTTGAGTTTTGCTTACTAAAGTTAATATAGAATTACTGCATGTTCATCTTATTGAGGGAATAATTGATCAAGTTCAAGGGACCATTCATGTCTACTGGTCCGAGACTGTTTTAGGACTAAGCAAGCATGATGCTTTCCTGGCAACAACTGACTGCATTAACAGGACGGACAACAATAATTCCCATTGCTGGACTTATCGCTGCAGATCTCGTGTTTCAAAACAAGAGAAATTCTTCCCACGATGTGTGCCAAGAAATTCTGGTCCCCAGTCCCGTGATACCCCTCCTAAAGGTAATGTTTGATATTTGTGTTCTCAATCTGAGCATACCCTATTCTTTTTTGATAATCATAAAACTTATTTTACTTTTCACCTGTTACTTCTTCATATTTTCACAAAGCTGTCTTGTGATTTTATAGTCTGGCCGTTGATATAGAGGTTCATAATCTAGTTTGGGCACGCACAAAACCATTCCATTCCCTTCATTTCAAACTGACGTAGCTTTTCCTTTCGCCTTCTGATCTTTTGTGGGGTCTAGATAAATTCAGTAGTCCTCTAGTCTTGTGAAGTATTCTTGTGCTAAACAATTAGAATAGTTCCAAACTGACGTAGGTTTCTTGCTTACCATAAACAAAGACAGTATTCTCTTACATCTTCATTCCCTTCAGCTGCACTGTTGGAGGAATATAAACCTGAGGCAATATGCCGAATTCAATTTCTTTCATACAAAACATTCTTGTAGATGTTGAAGCATCTGTATTTGTTTTAAACTTGTTGCCATGGATTCTTATATCTCTGTTATCATTACTATATTTAATAATTAGAATTTCTTTTAGAGAGGTTTGTTGTGGTCCACCCTTCTTGGAATTTTCCCGAATGCAATGCCCTTATTCATTTTCAAATGCTTTCCATTTATGCAGGCCTTTCTAGAACAAAGACTTGAGGAGCATTCTCAGTGGCAGGGGAAAATGAATCATTACATCTTTACTGACTCGGAACTTTTATCAGGTTATCAGAGAGTTGGTGACATGGTTGGCATAAAATACTTTCCCGCTGAACTAAAAAAACAGAATCTGGATGATGGCAGAGTTAAATTGGAATGAAGTGAGTTCTTTTTCTTCAGTTTAATATGAAGCTGTCAAGGCTCCAAAAGGAGCTTAAGAGCTGCTGTTAAAGTATCAGTATTTGCTGACCATTGTACTTAGCTGTGATATGTTATATTTTGTCATATTTGTGTAAATATGCAGCTTGTAAAGTATTATGCATTGTCATTTTTATTTATTAATCTTAATCAAGAAGCTGTCTTTCTAAATGACATTTACTGCAGCAATCTTAGTGAAACATACAGACATTTTCATTATCTTCAAATATTTTGTTGGTCGAGACTGAAGATCAGTTTAATAGTTCACTTCACAATGTCCAAGGTAGATATGTACACTTTTTTTCTACTGATTTTCTTTTTCCACAATGTCCAATAGGTGCAATCTGCAAGTTGCTCATGTTTGTTTATAGACCATAGTATGTAATCAGTTTTCTTAGTCTTATGTTTAGAATGTATGCATTCATTTCATATATTTGACATGCATTCCATGTACTACTTGTAGGATGTTGATGTCGAGGATGAGCATGATGAAGATTCAGGCGATAGTAACGAGGATGGAGACTCGTGATTATATATGCATGTTGATCTTTTATGTAGTATTTTTTAGAAGTTACTTTTGTTTACCATCGAGGATGAGATATGATGGTGTGATTATGCATATTTTTGAGCTTTAAAGTAATAATTTTTAGAAGTTACTTTTGTTGTATTTGGTTAGACTTGTAGTACGTTGATATTTGTAATAATACTCATCGATAGATTTCTTGTCTAGTATTGTCTATAAATAACAGTTTAGTAATTATCATTATTATTTTGAACATATTTATTTTTAGATTTTGAAATTAAATTATGAAAATATTTATAATTTGTGATGTTGGCGTCAAAGTTGACACGAATTTTGAGACGGTTGCAACCTGTCTCAAAATATACGCGGTAAAAAGATATTGGCATCAAAGTTGAAACGGGATTGAGACGGATGGTATCCGTCTCAAAATATGTGTAAAATAAATAGTTGTTGCCTATTTTGAGACGGATTTGAAACGGCTTTTTCTGTCTCAAGTTATGTGAACTAAAATAAAACGCCAAATTTTCCCGCCAAATCTGAAACCGGCAAAATCGGTTTCAAAATTCTGCTCCCAATGGGTTAGATCTGAGACGGATTTGAAACGGACTATGTCCGTCTCAGATGGTTTGAGTCGGATTTGAGACGACAATTTTCCGTATCTAATTTCCTGTTTTGAGACGGATTTTGAGACGGGCATAATTAGCGACGCGACCAACTGACACGGCCAACTTCCGTCTCAAAATCCGTCTCAAAATCTATTTTGAGACGGATTTTTCTGTATTTGAGACGGATTTTGTCCGTCTCAGATGCCCAGATTTTTGGTAGTGTATATAATACAATTAAATATGCAAATTAATAAATGAAAATTAAATAACATGCAGAATACGAAAAATTAAAATGAATAGTATATCTGAGTAGTCAAGGGCTGACTCAACAACGGCCCAAAAGCGTCCAAGAGTAAGGTAACCACCATCCGGACCACCTCGTCACGTATCGCGGTGAACTGCTTCAGAGGGATACTCGTACTCTCGGCGGTGGCACCAGCTGCGATGTCCTGAACTAGCTAGTGGAGACGAGCACGACTGGGGAAATATGTCAGAAATAGCAAATATATATGCATTTCAAATTTACTGAACATAATATAACCCAAATTGATAATAAACATGCATAATCAGTACCCAATCCTCAAAATCAGTTTAATACTCATATACGATTAGCAGCAGGTAATTAATATAGCATCTATGTACGTTGCAATTGAAACTCAAAATCAAAGTCAAATACTTCAGTGAACCTCAACATTGATAAAACACAAATTTTGGAAATTAAACTACAAATTGATGGAAACTAGTAATTGATCAGTACCCACAATCTAGCATGTATTAATTACCCACTGCATAAACAATATCAAAAACATCAACCCAAATCCTAAACTTATACTGACAACACAATAATCAAAAATTACTCACAACATCAACAATTACCTAAAATTATACTGAACAATTACCCACAATATCAACAATCTAACATACATGGAATCAATACTAAAACCTAACCTTAATTACTTTGGAGAACCCAAAGTATACATAAAGACAGGAGGAGCTTGAGGACGACGGCGGCGGGTAGAAGGGCGCCAGCGGGAGGAAGACGTCGACCTGAGGAGGAGGATGACGGAGGAAGGGTGAGGAGAGCGATAGCAAAAAAGAGAGAGGTTGGTTGGTTCGGAGAAAGAAAAATAAAATTTGGGAACAAATGTCTGTGGCGGCACAGACTGAAAGCGATAGGGTTTTAACCTTTATTTTCGACGAAATTTAGTCGACATTAATTCCCTCGGAAATTTCGTCGCACATAATCGACTTTCCGTTGAGATTGTGTTCGGCGCTGGCGGGAAATCTAGCGCCAATGGAAGGCTATTATCTCCGACAGAATTCCGTCGAGAATATGTTAGTTACGACAGAAGTAATTACAACCGAATATTCGGTCAAAAATAACATAAAGTGATTGGATGTAACATTCACTATCCTTAGTGTGGTTAACCAACTAATATTTAAAAATATTTTAATACATCCACTAAATATAAATTTATATTTTATAATTTTTCTTAACTTGATCTAATTAATTAAATCATGAATTTGTGCAATAAATAACATAAATGTCAAAGATAATAAATATTTATTTTATCAAAAAAATAGAGATACACTTTTTGCAAATTAAATTTCTTAAACATTAAAATTTATGTAATATACATTCAAATATATTTTTTGTAATTAATAAGTAAAATTTAATAAACATAAAAGTATAAATTAACGCAAAAAAATATAATTATTTTCCCAAATTTTAAAATTTACGTAAAATAAACTTATTATTACATAACGAATCTTATTATTCATATAAAAAAGTATTAAAAATTATATTAATTATTTTTCTCAAATGTTAAACTAAATATAAGTCACTCTTAAGCATAATTATTTACAATAAAAATGACAAATGTTATTACTCAAAAAAAGAAAAAAATATGGTAAAAAAATATTTTAATAATATAGAGGTCGTAATAAATATTATTATATTTTCTTTTATTCAATATTGTATAAAAACAACACCAACTGTATACTAAAAAATATAATTAAAATCATAAACATCCCAAATTTTTACATATACTCGAGAAAATTTAGCATATAAAAATCATAATATGAAACTAAGAATTCAAATAATAATTTTTGTTGTTAAACACGAAAAACTAAATTATCAACATACTTATCACTTTAATTAGAAAACCTCCATTAATAATTTAATTTAAAATTCTTAATATTTGTATCACTTATCCAAAAATATGTGTTAATTAAATTAAATTATTTGAATGAGATAATCTTAATTACAAATAAAACTACAATTAAAATGAATTGTATTAAAAAAGAATAATTAAACATATATATATATATATATTATTTAGAAAATAAAATTTGATTACATACAAGGTTAAACATATAATTTTATCTATTTAGTCAATCTTAAAAACTTGTAAGGGTGCTAACTATTACTTAAAAAATTAGAGGGGATGTGAGTGTTATTATGACTATTTAAAGGGAATGTCACTGTATTTTACTTTTATAATTTTATATTATATTTTATTTATAAATGAAATAACAAATTTTATTCTTAAGAAATTATGCAATAAGACTCTTTTATATAGGACAAATGGGGTAACTTTTTGAGAAAATGTTATTTTCGTATGATTTCTCCTACATATTAATAGAAAATGAGTTCTACATTCGTTGGAAAAGCATGAAAAAATATCTTGTATTAATGTTCAACTTTTTTCACATATAGGCTTCACACAGGTCAGGTGTATAATAGGACATCAGGAGAATAGGATTAAAACTGCAAATAGTTATTTTAAATGGTTACCGGGGCGGCGTCAACAGTGAAAGCGAAAAGACAGATAGGTAAGGCCCCCCTCGCCACTGGCCAAAAGAAAAGTAACTCAAGGACCGTACACTCCCGACTCTATTGGGGTAATTAAGTACGGATATTTGTGCAAGAACCAACCTTGTCTCATACCCGCCAGATAATAACGGACGCGCAGGTCCTTCCACCAATCACGACTCGACAACGCATCCTTAAAAACCAACCAGGTTTTCCCCAAAACCGCCTGTCGCCGTACAAGGATTCTAAAATATTTAATCCCTCGCCTGGTTTCTTCCTTTCATATATATCCCATCAAGGTAGTATATGGTACTTGCGTGTATATAAATTTTACCTGCCTTGTTTTTACGCTTGTACAACTTTTATGGGACAGCATATATGTTTTCATCCGACCATACTATAAAGGAATTTTATCTTCTTCAGATGGAAACACAACCACAAACCCACTAATTTCTCTCTCATCTCATTCAAGTAATAAATTTTTAAAAAATATATATACTACATTTCCATTTTTTTTCTTTTTTGCCATTTCCCTCCTTATATATACATGTATATATATATTTATAGTACTCTCTGTGCAAAAGCTCCAAGGGTTTTGTTTCTATATCTATCGATCTTGCTTGGTATTTTCTTGAAAATAATTTCCAGTATCTTGAAAATAATTAATTAATCAAGAAGAAGTAAAATAAAGATGGGTAGAGGAAAGGTGCAGTTGAGGAGGATAGAGAACAAGATAAACAGACAGGTAACATTCACCAAGAGGAGAGGTGGGCTTTTGAAGAAAGCCCATGAGATCTCTGTTCTTTGTGATGCTGAGGTCGCCCTTATCGTCTTCTCCACCAAAGGCAAGCTCTTTCAGTATTCCACCGATTCATCGTACGTTCCTTCCTTCTTTAACATCCTACCTAATTTAACATATTTAATTAATTAATAATATAGCTAACTACGATCGGTCTTTACTGTTTGTTTTATAGACGTCTCTTTTTTAATATAGTCACGAATTCAGGTTATCTTAATTAGATTTGTTTAATATGGAAGTGGTTAGCATGAAGTTTATTTTTGGGTAAGTTGGTCAATTAATTGACCAATAGAGTGCTGACATGCAGGCGAGACTCTGTGTATATCACCATTTTCTTGGTCAATTGATCAACTTATCAAAAAATAAATTTCATAACCGTCGCCATAGAGTCTGAACCGTCGTCATAACTCAGAACCGTCGTTATAGCTCGGTTTAGACCATATGATGATGGGTTTAGCGACGATTTTGTTTATGGTTAAAGGTGGTCCACATGCGTATCACCCACATAAGAAGCATATATATATATATATATGAAAATGATCCATAAAAAATGTTAATTTTGAGCAATGTTTCAACTAATTGTTATACAGCCGTCCAAAATTAGAGTTAATGGTTGAGATGAAGGTCCAGCCGCTACTTTGGCCGCTACTCCCTCTAGAGTAGCGGCCAGTCAAAACGACCGTATTTTGACTGACTGCTAGAGGGAGTAGTGGCCAATATAAAAGAATTTGGCTTAATTACTGATTATTCTAATTACTGATTATCATTATACATACTACTTATTAATCAGTAAAATAAAATAATAAAAAATTATAAGGATATCAGTAATTATCCTTATACTTTTCTTTAAAATAAGTATTTATAAGGATAATTAATGATTATCGTCTTATAATTTTTAATTATAAATAGGAAATAATTATTGAATTTATATTATATTCTTACTCAAATAATTATCCTTATTAGAATCATTATTTCTCATTTATAATTAAAAGTCATAAGACGATAATCAATAAGTATCCTTATACATACTTATTTTATTAATAAGTATAAATATAAGGATATTTACTGATTATTTTATTTTACTGATTAATAAGTAGTATGTATAAGGATAATCAATAAGTAAGTCAAATTTTTTATGTTGGCCGCAACTCCAGCGGCCAGTTAAAACAAGATCGTTTTGACTGGCCGTTAAAAGGAGTAGCGGCCAACATAAAAAAATTTGTCTGACCGCTAGATTGAGTAGCGGTTGGGCCCTTATCTCAGCTATTCACTCTAATTTTAGATGGCTGGGTAACAGTTAGTTGAAATAGTGCCCAGAACTAACGTTTTCTATAGATCATTATATATATATATATATATATTAAGCTTTCATTAATTTATATCAAATTGTTTCCTAGGCAGGGTCATTCCTCATGTTTTGAGCAGATTTTGATGCCCAAGGTGAAAAATAAAAACGACCGTTTTAAAATATTGTATTCACCCAAAAAAAGTAAAAATAAATAATAAAAAGTATAAGATGTATCCAAAAGAATTTCGACTACAACAAAATATATGATAATACATAGAAAGATACTTCTAATATTTTTAAAGCCAAAATCTTCAATCAAATGTTCAAAATCATATATATATATATATATATATATATATATATATATATATATATATATATATTGGGGTCTCGATCTCTGATCGGGGTTAGAGCGATCGATCATCCCGTCCGTGTTCAGGAACGACTCTGTTCGTAGGTGTGTAAATGAACTGAGTTACACAGAGATTTAGTTCATAAATTTTATAGAGTTTGAAATAGTTTATAAAATTTATAGAGTTTGAAATAAGGTTGATTCATTTAGCCTCATTACAATTTAAACTATTCGAGCGAATATGATTCGAGTATTAACAGAAAATTATAATTTGAAAAGGCTCAAGTAATTTGTCTAATTTTAAAATTTATTTATATTTGAATTACTCAAACGGGTACGAATCAAGCTTGAATCGTTTGGTTCATTTTATAGCCTTACTGCTTTGTACTTATATATATATATATATATATATATATATATATATATATATATATATATATATATATATATATATATAACTGATCTAAATCATAATTCCTAAATAACATATCACTTTTAAATATCATACCTTTATTAAAACTACGTCGTTTTGAAGATTCTTTTAAAAAATAAAATAATATTAAAAGAGAGTAGTCTAACTTGCTTTCCTTTTATTTACAAAAATGTCACCCGCGACCCAACTTATTTTTTAAAAGAATCTCTAAAAGGATATAGTTTAAATAAAGATATGCTATTTAAGAGAGTATGTTATTTAAGAGGTATGTTATAGATCCGTACTATATATATATATATATATATATATATATATATATATATATATATATATATATATATATATATATATATATATGAATCGATTATTGCGACAATTTTATCCGTCGTTATAGCATAGAAAATCGACTTTCTATTCTTTAACGACGGATAAATTCATCGTTACAATCGATTCATTTGTAATTCGCTCCTTATAATTCACTGGAAGGACGGACCGTATATATATATATATATATATATATATATATATATATATATATATAGCAAGGATCAAATGCATACCCCTTATCTTACTCACCCGTGCTCACCCCACTTTAGGCGACAGTTTCGGTCATACAACCGTCGCCTATATTTTTAGCGACGGACAACATATAGCGTGGCTAAAAGTATAGGCGACGGTTGTATGACCGAAATTGTCGCCTAAAGGGGGGTGAGCACAGATGAATAAGATAAGGGGTATGCACTTGATCCGAGCTATATATATATATATATATATATATAACTAGCTTGTTATTACTTTTACAAGGTATATTTAATACTCCACATGTTAAGATTTATAAATATATGTTGTTAAGTTTGTAGAAAATTTTGTACGTTGTTATGTTATTTTTATGAAAAAGAAATAGTAATTAGACTATATCATGATATTTTAATATATAGAGAGGAGTTGATCTATTTAACATGTGTTTAGTGGGATTGGGGGGAGGACCGATACAATACATTATTAGTACGGCCCCACATGGTCACCCCCTTACGGCTTCTTTCTTTCTTTCTTTACAAGTCAAATCTCACAGCTTTACAATTTTATAATTATCTTCCTAATGGGGATTTGGATGAGAAAATTGAGCTATATTTTTACTCACCATTTAGATTATAATTTTAAATTTAGTTTCTTTGGAGAGGGAGGAAGAATATTATAAATAATATTAATATTTTAGGGGATAAATACTAATAATTACTATCTTCGTTTTAAAATTAAAAATATAATTTCACAATTGTATATTAAATTTTAAAATTAGTTGACTCATAAAAGTCTATAATGAAATAAATTTGTGACTATAAGTTTTTTGTTATATACTATACGATTATAATAATTTTATCAACTAAAATTAAATAAATTCATATCAGTTTGAAGTTTATACAATATAATTTTATAATCAACTGCATCACTACTATTATAATATCAATAACCAATTAAAGACATACTTCATATAATGAACGAAAATAATTTCAATTAATAAATGAACGATTGTACGATTTTTATAATTTTTTCCTGTTAATATCAATAGATTTTTATAAAAAAAAATCTGTTAATATCAATAGACAAAGATTTTTTCTGGTTAAATGAAAGATTGTTCGATTTTTATAATTCTTAACCCATTGTTAGTTTTTTTTTTGGAAACAAATTACATGAGAAAAGAAGAGAGGATTAATATGTTATCAGAACATAACCCCATTAACGTGTAAATTTTTTTTATATGAATTCTATAATAGGTGATAAAATTATAAGAAATTTTTTTAATCTATAATTAATGTGATTTAATGGGAATCAAGATTTTTAGTTTATTTATCAGACAAAATAATTAAGTTAATATATAATTAGTAATTGTTTCACAAATTAATTTGAAGTCTCAGTAATGAATTTGGTCAATTGTGACTTAGATGGATATATAATTTGACATACATAAAGAAGAAAGAAAGAAGAGTTCAATTTATCCATTCTTCGGTACTTCTAGTTGCCTAGTTAGTAAGGACCGAACTAATAACCGATACATAGTGTACCGGTCCTATCCGAATCCGTTTGACTAACGGACACTCGAACAAATAAGTACCATTAAGGTTTCGACGTTAGGATCTAGGGTTCTGACATCCGAAGATATATGATGATATATAGATACCAGGAGTATATATACCTTTTATTATTATTATTATTATATTATTATTTATTAGAGTTAAGAAAAACATAAACTAAGAGAAATGTGTTCACTTTTTCTGATAACTTTCTTAATCTTAACTGTCTAATTCTCAAAATTTTAAACTTTTAACGTTTATTATTGAAAATAGCTTACAATAAGTTATATCATAATATGACCTATGCAAACCTAGGAATATATATAGTTCAAGAACAAAAAAATAAAAAATAAGACTTCATTTTTGGACAGATAGTGTACATGTTTATTTGTACCTAATTATATAATAAGATAATAAGAAAATAGGAGAGGATTTATATTTCTAGCATACATATCAAACTTAAGCAGGCTTCTGCAGCAGTACTGGTACTATCTGCCAAGCGCATTAAAAATCAGCTGGAAACGAGAGTGTTTGACCAAGTCTTTTTCTTTTCTGAGCATTGAGATTTACATATATAAGACACATGTAGGCATAAACTTTTCAGTAATATAAGTGAAGATTAGTAAAAGTTAATGAGAAGACTCTCTATTGTCATCTTGATCATCTAGAGGATCATATCTAATGGAGGAACCACAAGTAGAAACTATTGGAGGAACTAAAGGCAATTTACCAAATTAAAAAAAAATGCAAGCGTGGAAAGTTGATCGAATTCATGATCCTCCTGATGCATGGAGGATATGGGATTTTTATTTTACGTTAAAATTATAGATTGGTCCTATAACGTTGTTTTCATGTTCAAATATTTACATGGGTTTAAAATAAAATGATTTGACAAATGTAAAGGGGATATTGTAGACTAGGAAATATGCGAAAGGCATTTAGTTTGAGTCTTTATATAAGTAATCTTATTTGCACATAATTAAGCAAAAGGAACGCGAGTACTATATATGGGAGAATATTTAATTTGTACTACTAGCAATTTTTTATTTTTATATATTTAATTTTACTCGGCAAAACTAATAAATTAGTCACTGTAGTTGACAAGTTTTATTAATTATACCATTGAACTTTTAATTTTTTAAATTACCCTACTAAATTAATTATTATTTTAAAATTGGGCTATTATGTTATATTTAGCTTCACGTCTGTTAATTTTTTTAGCATTTATCCAACATGAACTTGAAAAAACAATGAAAAAAAGAAAGAAAATGACGTGGGTTTAATCTTCTTTGTTTGACTCCTATTATAACTTTTAATATTCATATATCCACATTCTAAGGAATAGAAAAATTAAAGTAATAATGTAATATCTCAAATATGAAGAACACCCATCAAACAAAAACCTACAAAAGATGAGATAAATCTATTATAAATGTTGTATGAGTTTGACAGAGAAAATTAGAAATCAAAAATCATCAAAGAGGTAGTGAAAGAACAGAAAAATCGTACCATCTTCTACTAGAGAAACAACTATTTGAGACATGAGAAGCACACACTGTAACCCATTTATCTCTCTATAAACAGAGTATAATCTCCTTTTTCTCTCTCTAAAAATAGAGTACAAAGTGGGAGCTTGGAATGAGAGACAAAACATGCGTCTTTTATCTAAGATTCCAAGTCTTCAGTCCTCGGTGACAGTACCAGAGTCACCAGTGATCAACACCTTCTTCCGGTAGCTCAAGCACCGGTTCGACATCTTCGCCTTCGCCTGATCCACTCGAACCAACCTCTACCGAAACAGATTCCACTGTCGCGGGCGTCGCTAACTGAACCGCACAACACAAGCATAAATTTTACTTCTATACTCATCTATATATCATTGGAGAAAAAAATTTCCCAGTTAATCTTTTCTCCAATGTGGGTATTTCTCACAATCATCAAAATTTAAAACTAATCAAAATTTAGATATACCATTTACTTAAAATTGATCCAAATTTAGGCATAATCAACTGCCATCAAAGCGGTTTACAGATACAATGAAATTGATTATATTTGGTCAGAGATAATCTCGCAGTAATCAAGTTCAATTCTGTCACTTGGAAAGAGAGACAGCGTTTCTAATCATACAGTCTTTTGAGTCTTAAAATTTGATAGATAGAGTGGAGAGAGAGGGGGACCTGTCTGAATTGATCGTCATTTAGGGAATCTTGTTAAGAATGATCTGGTGACGACATTGATTGTTTTTTGGTATGATTGGTTTTAGTTCCACCGTCGTCATCGTCGTTATCATTTTCCTTATGATTGGTTTCACTGGCGGTCTCGAATTCGTCAGCGACGGCGTATCCGGCCGCAGTCGTCTAATCCAGTCAAACCAGCCACTGTCAGAACAGATTTCACCGGGCGTCGCTAACTGAACCGCACGAGCCTGTGATGAAAACCCATCAACGAATTTCTCCATAACGGCTTTAACCGAAGCCGCTTGCTCTTCCTCTTGATACACAAATCTCTAAATCACTTGGAGCACAGGTTATTTGTTGCCGCCGTGCCGAAGAAACCGCAGTCGTTGGCGCATAGGGCCGGCTCCGATGGCTGGAAGCTGATGCCGTCGTTCTTCCCTTCAAAACTCACCTTTCTCTCTCTAAAAATCAAAAGGATTGAATATTAAAAGTTATAATTGGAGTAAAACTAGGAAGATTCAACCCATGTCAATTTTTAAATTTTTTTCAAGTCCACGTAAAATAAATGTTAGAAAAAATTTAACAGATGTGAGCTAAAGATAACAGAATGATCTAATTTCAAAATAATAATCAGTTTAGTGGGGTAATTTATAAAATAAAAAGTTCAATAGTATAATCAGTAAAACTTGTCAACTACAATGACTAATTCATTAATTCATTAATTCTTTTTAGAGAGAAATTTTTGTTCATTTTTATTTATCGTTTGTAGATTTCAAGGAACCATTAAATACTTAATTTTCCATATTAATTATCCTTTATAATTAAAGGCTATCTTATTTTCTCTCATACTTCTAGTAACTTTCGAAGGCTAATATTAAAATTTTACACTCAATTTAATTGATCAGGTAGAAAAAAAAATAATTATATTTTTTAATCTATATATGCATATGACCTTAAAACGTGAATTTAAAAGATGGAGGGAGTACATCATTAATTCATTCACTGATCCCTTTTATCAATCGGCATATATTCATTTGTCTTGTTAAATTCACAATTCAGCTTGTTGTTACCATTCTCATGAATCCGGTTAATATGAAGTGAATTTCATACTTAATACAGTGTTAACATACAGACAGGAGGGTGATCTCTCCGCATGCGTATTAGCACTGTGTTAGTCATAAAATAAACTTACCATGAAATTCACTTCATTCATGATAACCACTCCCGATTTTGACATTGCCCAATATATACTCCAACTCTTAGTTTGTACCTATGTTGGAAGTAAGTAATTTTTTCTTACAGTTACATCAATTCTGAGTTTAACTTGATTTTTTTAATGGTCACAGACACCCTACATAAATAAGATAACTCATGCATACATGGTACAATGGAATTCCATTAATTAGATTATACAAGTTCTATAATGACCTGCTCCCCAAAATATTAGGAGAACCTGATCCAATTAATCCGGTTAAGCTTTTCATTGTCACCCCCTTTTAGTTTTTTATGCCTTTCTTTTACAAGGAACTATATATATATATATATACGGAAAGCTTCAAGAGCATAATTCTTAAATAGCATAATGCCTTAAATAGCATAATTTCATCAAAACAACGTAGTTTTGTAAACACGCGGTGGCATTTTTGTAAATTCCATGCCACCGCGTATTTACAAAAATGTCACCGCGTCCCTTTAAAACTACTTTTTGATGAAATTATGCTATTTAAGGCATTATGCTATTTAAAAATTATGCTCTTGAAGCTTCCCGTATATATATATATATATATATAGTCCGTATCAGGTCCGGACTCCCGGATTTTAACAAAATCCAGACTTTTTTTTTTTTGCTTTTTTTTTAAAACAACTAAAAAAAATTATGGAACTTGAATTTTTACATAATACAGTGTTTTGGGTGTGATTTGAATACGTATAACAAAATATGTCTGTACAGTCTGGGCAAACTGTACATACATTGGTTGATGTAGGTATTAAAAACACCCAAAACACTGTATTATGAAAAAAATTTAGTTCCATAATTTTATTTTATTTTAGTTGTTCTACAAAAAAAAATAAATAGGGTCCAGATTTTGGATCAGGTCCTGACTCCTGGACCTGATCCGTGTTATATATATATATATATATATATATATATATATATATCACATAAAATTCATACAATATAAAACATACATTTTAAGCACAATAAATTGAAAATATTAAGTACTTTGTTTAACTAGGTTTACTAGTTAAACAGAGTAGGCATGCAAGACTCCACTGGGTGAAATCAATAATTTTTCTTATCTCCTAAATTTCAAAACTTAATGTCATGAATATAGCCTATATATATATATATATAAATTCAACGGGTTGATTTGTTTTGTTGATATTTGATATTGTTTTAATATAAAGAACTGCCTTGTACAAATCTTATAATGTATTTTTTAAAATTCTAGCCATCTATGACCTTTTTTATATTTGAAATCCTAATATTTCATTTAGTTATATATATTAGGTTATATTCATTACACTAATCTACATTTTACTGTAGTTAGCATTCAATTTTGTACAAAAGATTCCTAGCTATATGTCATGGTTTAGAAAAGGAAAAAATGTAAAAACAAAGGATTCCAATATATATGTGATTGATTTTTGTCATACATCGATCCAATACATAAATCCATTCCACTTTTAAATTTTAAGGATTCCATATATATATGTACTTGTATGTTCACCAATACTATTCTTGCAGTTCACTATCAGTCGGTAGTTCTTATATTCCCTTCTTTGGTTTTATGTTTCCCAGTTTTGGGACAATTAACTGACAACCATATCAGTTCAAAGGCACTTTTAAGTTATTGAAAGTGACATTCACACCCTTCACAAGAATATATAATCCTTGAGAATATTGTACTGCATGTATATCACCAGAATAAAATTTACTTCCATTCCATTTGGGTTGCACATCTTTTTCTTTATATTTTTACGAGTATATATATATATATATCTTTCACTTTTACTAAGAAGAATTTTGTTGGATTTTGGTGGGACTTGCTTGGGGTATGGCCATATGGGTATGACACCAAGGTGGGGTCCAAAACCATTGAACTCAAGTTTAAGAGCAATATATTGTGTAACATATACGTCTTATCAGTTCTATTGCTTTTGATGTATTTGTCGAAGTTTCTTGTACAGTAGCATATTCACCCATTACTGATTTCTCGGCAAATTTAGGTCATGTTTATAGGAATCATTAAATTGTTAGGTTAACAGAACAAAGATTTTGGATAGTAATTTAGTTTATGCTAAGGTCAAACATTGAAAGGAAGCTTAACTTAATATCTGTAACCTAATTCATAATTTTAATTCTTTGTTTGCAGCATGGAGAATATCCTTGAACGATACGAAAGATATTCTTATGCAGAAAGGCAGCTAGTTGCAAATGACACTGATGATTCAACTGTATGTTTAAAAGATTCCAGTGATACGATTCGAAGCAACGTACTTAGTTTTCTTGTTTACAATTAGGGTTAGTCAGTCATTACAATGGTGGGTGGCCATATCCAATATAACCTTTTTTTTTCTTTTTTTTTTCTGGTATTGTGTTTTTATTAAGCAGAGAAACTGGACCCTTGAGTACTCCAAACTCAAGGCTAGGATTGAGCTTTTACAAAGAAACCATAGGTAACAATCTGTCGAATTATAATTCAAGTATGAGAAAATTAATACAAGCTTTAAATGACATCATCCATTTCATAATTTGTGTGAAAATTAATCTTCTCAGGCAATATATGGGAGAGGATCTCGACTCCTTGAATCTAAAAGAGATGCAGAATTTGGAGCAGCAGCTTGATACTGCTCTGAAACACATTCGATCTCGAAAAGTATGCCCTAATATTATTTTTTTCTGTAATACGCAGTTGGCTATTTCTAAAGACTGGCTTTCGTTAGTTGACAAATGTTAATATATACATAAATCTTCTCTTGCAGAACCAACTCATGGATGAATCCATCTCTGAGCTTCAGAAAAAGGTGAGGCGCTTTTTCTCTATTGACGCAGCGCGCTGGTGCGAGAATGAATGGGTAGGTAAAAAAATAAGAAAGAGAGGCGGGTCCACTAACTCGTTGTGCTTAGAGTGACCTGAAAACCCAAGTGGTTAGTCTCTTAGTACCACTCTACTAGTTGTAGAGAACTAAGAAACTCAACAAAACAATAGCACAAAAAGAGAAAGGCACACAAGAGAATAATACTCTTCTTTGATTACATTTCAGAATACCCTCCCCTTTGCTTTACAAACTCACTATTTATAGAGGCTTGGAACATTCTACCAGCCATAGATTGTACATGAATAACTATTGATTAGAAATATTAGTTAGACTAGAATATTAAAGACTAGATGCAATTAATGGAGACTTTAGAATACTTAACCATACAATCGTATCTTCCAAAATACTAATCTTTGGCGTCGCATCTCTTCATGTTCTGTGGGACTCATCTTATGGTGCGGTTTGTTTGGAAGGCTTGAACCCAGCAGCAAATCAATTTGATGTTGAATAGTCCTCAAAGCAGGTAAACTCGCCGGAAGGACACTAGGAAACACATCTTCAAATTCTTTTAATAAATGTCTAATTTGCTCAGGAAATGAGTTACTTCAAATTATTTCTTCCTTCCCAATCAACACATAATCCAGATCAGAATGCTCCATTTCTCCGGCAAACTCACGAAAATTAAGAAGGTTAGAACCTCTTCCATTAACTGGCTTAAACAAGATATCCTTTGATGGTACAAGAACAATTCTCTTGTTGTTCCACGAAAAACTTTAAGTATTCTTACCATCGACCATCGTGATGTACATCTGGATCATATTGCCAAGGTCTTCCCAAGAGAAGATGACAAACATCCATATTCACTACGTCACACCACACCCTGTCTTTGTATTTGCTTGCAATGGAAAAGTCACTTCCTTTCTTTAGCTAAGAAAGTTGGTAAGAGTTCGAGTGTGGACTTGTTTCCAATTTGAGCTTTTCCACTACTTCCTCTGCCACCACGTTCTCGCAACTTCCAGCATCGATAATGAGCTTAATTACATATTTTTACTCCAATGGTGCAAGAGGTGTGAAATATGTTATTGCGCAGCCACCTATCATTGTCTTCAAATCGAGGTGAGAAACAAGCCCTTTTGATAATTAAGGCTTCACCTTGATCCCCATGAAACACTTCTTCTTTATTGTGATTCTCATAATCATCATAAACTACTTCTTGATTGATGTCGAATCATCATCTACATCTTCATTATCAACAAATAAATTCTTACCAGCACGGTCCGACTTTTGACATTAACTAGCCTTATGCCCAAATTCTCCACATTTGTGACATCGACCCGCAAAGGTAGAGGTCTTAGCACTCATATCGCCTGGTGTACGTAGTTTTAAAAACATTAGTAGTGGGGACACCTTTTGAAGACGCTTTAGGGGCTATTATGGAAGAACTCCAATTGGGACTTGGGAGTATTGCGTCGACTACTTTGCTTCTTTACCCATAGTGTTTAAGCCCCCAATATAACTAGCAACCAATTGATCCTAAGTCTCCGGCAACCCATTACGAGTAATTAGATTGTAGAGTTCCTCCGTATACATGTCCACGGTCCTGTTTCCTTGTCGAATGTGTTGAAGTTGATAATATGAGAGCAGATCCTCTATCCCCAAATTCACTGTCTTCCCACTTAAATTTTGACACGTGTCCTTTTATTTAATTTTAGAATTAATTATTGTTAAGTAAGAGATTAGGTGTCAAAATTTAAGTGGAGGGACACAGAGATAGGAAAATTTGGGACAAAGGATCTGCTAGATCTCTGATAATATAAGGATCTTACATAATTGTGAGGCAAAAATTCAGCAAGCAAGTACATCCTGACCCCGTTTTCCACCCGACTCAATCGCACTCTGTAGTTCATCTCACATTAATTTATCACCAATGCAGCATATTGAACCACCTTCCTACCTAAAAGATTAACCTATTAGGTTAAGACTTTACCATACTTATTAACCCATCTACATTCTTGGATAAATGAATTTATCCAATATGAGATTCATGTGAAATATCCTAACATATCTCAGGATTCAATTTTTGGTTTGCCTATGTGCATTCGAGTAGCCTTCAACTGCTGCCACCAAGCAGAGGCTCTTCAATTCCCCGTAAACGTGTAGCAACTAAGCCAACTCTTTTATCTTCTGGGACCACTTTGAAGTCCAAAATTTCCTCCATTGTAACCAACCAATCCAATAGATCCTCTGCTTGCATTCCACCATGAAATTCTGGGATATCGAGTTTCAACCCGGCGTCCCATCTACTTTGGTTGATTTTGCATCTTCCCCTTAGTGGAGTTTGTGGAGGTGGTGGTCTTCTGCTCCTTACACCAAAATTTGCAAAAGGGATGTAGAAAGAGATGTCTTCTTTTGCCTCCTTGTTTTCCTCCCAATCCTCCTCATAATCTTGTTGAGCAGCAAAATTTTGACGTCTGTACGGGGACTGTGGAGACCTTAATTGTTGCTGGAATGCTTGTCGTTGCTGAAATCGAAGTTGTAATTCTTCCATCATGCGCATTAGTTTCACCGAATTAAGTTTCATGTTATGCTATGGCTTCTTTTATTTGGCTACATCGTCACGCTCAATAACAGTTTTGAATAGGAGCAGTCCTTCGCTTGGCCATTATTTTTATGGTTTAGGAAAGTAACCAGTGCTCTGATACCAACTGACGCAACGCGATGATGGGAGAATGGGTAGGTAAAAAAATAGAAAAAAGAGGGGGGAGTCCACTAACTCTTTATGCTTGGAATGACCTGAAAAACCCAAGTGGTTAGCACCACTCTACAAGTTGTAGAGAACTAAGAAACTCAACAAAACAATCTCACAAAAAGAGAATGGCACACAAGAGAATAATACTCTTCTTAATTTGATTACTTTTCAGAATACCCCTCCCCATTTGCTTTACAAACTCACTATTTATAAAGGCTTGGAACATTCTATCAGCCATAGATATATGAATAACTACTATTAATTAGACTAGAATATTAAAGACTAGATGCCTTTAGAATACTAGTTAATCATACAAGTATCTTCCAAAATACTAAAATTAAATAAGTGAATATATCTTCCAAGATATCCAAATTAAATTAAACTTTGGAGTGAATGAACCTTGTTTAATAGGTGTCCACACCATCTATACAAGAACTTGTGATCAGAAGCTAGGTTTTTTATACAAAGAAAACCTAGAGCTTATCTTACTTCTTGGTAGAAATGTAATTACAACAGTATATATATAGGGCCACATGCTATTTACTTTTACTGGATCATTCATTCATGCTCAAACCTGTGTAATAGAGAATTGTTGAACTGAGAATTTAAAGGCTATATCTCATTCGCTGTTTGTGACAGGAGAAGGCAATGCAAGAGGAAAATATCAATTTAACGAAGAAGGTAATTAAGTTTGCTAGTCTTGCATGTTTTTGGTTTGTATAATGTTGAAGAAAAAGTAACCTTCATGTTTTCTATGTATATAAGTTCTTAAGTGCAATAAAACAAAATAATAATAATAATTTTTTTATTTACTAATTAATTTTTCTATTTGGTTCTTGTCAATCTCGTGGCCTTTCATTAACCTGTAATTAGTAGGACTTTCACATCTTCTTATTCAACATGTTAAAAGAATTTTGTGAATCTTTCTGAAAGATACATCGATCCTTGTATATTGGCACGTAATAAGGTAAGTATTTTCATTATGTTATTTGCAAATATCTAGATAAAGGAAAAGGAGAAGACAATGGCACAGCAGGCTCAGTGGGAGAAGCAAAACCCTGCCCCTAACTTATCTCCATTCCTCTTACCTCAAGATCTTCCCTGTATAAACACTGGGTAATCCTCGCATGCACTTTTAAACCTCAATCTTAGCTATAAATCTCAGTCACCATGCAATAAAGGAGAAATTTATATCCCAATTACTATTTTATGGTAAAATCATGATATGATTGAATATTGATTGATAGGCAGGTGAAGCTTCAAGTACTAGATATATACATTAACTGTTGTATCATGTGATATATATATATATATATATATGCAGAGGCACTTACCATGGAGAAACAACAAATCAAGGGATGAGGAGGAACGAGCTCGACCTCACTCTTGAACCTATGCGTGATGTGTGTATATTGTAATATTAATTATGTGATTCGGGTAAGAGACAATATATATATATATATATATATATATATATATATATATATATATATATATATATATATACCCATCTTATATATTCTTAATCTCTTGTTAAACAAGCCACGCCTATGTCGATGAAAATTCATTGCCAATTTGAATTTGAGTGATCTACTAGATCTATATGAATGTGTAACCTCCTCAGGAAATGTTGTGTTGCTATCTAATTTCCTTGAGCTAAGCTGGAGGGCTGACTCTAAGATATATGGAGGAAAATGAACCTTCCCCTCCTCTAGTACTGGTCTGCTTGTAATGTTATTGTTATGTATAATTAATTATTTCTTAATTAACTAGACGTCCCATGTACAACTGTTTCTTGCGTGTTCTTTGTCAAGTCTTTGTAAGCTAAGCTAACCCCAATGTAGAAATTCATCAGAAATTTTGCCTTAAAGAAGCTAATCAAGTCCAGTTAATGCTGGATCAAATGGGCAAGTAAAGAGTATAGCTAAAAGGTTGGAGTAATATTGATTGTGCAAAGAAAGTATTTTTCAGAAAATATCTAATGTTGCCCGCATTTGGTCCTCATTCCTTAGTTCGAATGGAGTACTGAAATGGAATGAAAATATAATGGGATGAAATGAGTTCTCTTGGTTGGTTCAATCCTTTAGAATTGGAATAAATATTCATTATTAGGAAACGGTTAAAAAATTTTGATTAATTAAATTTTAGATAGAGAAAGTAAAATTAAGTGAAAGACAATTAATAATTCTAGAGAGAAAGTGATCGAAAAAAACCTAGAGACAACAAGTAAAAAATTTCTAGTGTGAGAAAATAAAATTTTAAATATATATTTATAAGACAATATGGTTACAAATATATTGAGTTAGAATAATGGAATCACTAAACTCACCTATCTAAGAGGGAATCAATTGGTAAAAATGGAATGGATAATAGAATGGACATTCCATTCCTATCGATCAAACAAATTGACCAAAAGTCATTCCTTCACAAAATGAAATTGATTTGTATTTAGAGATTTGCATTTAATTAATTTTTTAATTTTAATATGACTTAATTTTTCATCATTAATTTTTTATTTTATGTTAAAATATAGGTTCAAACTTCTATTTACTTCTAAAAAGCTAGTTATCTGAAAATGTAATAGGAACTCCAAACCCATATCAACTCCACATTCATATCCCATACTACCAATGTGGTATTCATAACATTTTAATGCAACCTTGACATCACTCATCTCAGTCAGGCTAAATTCCCTCCATTCACATCGCCTTTAGTTAAATGTGTCTGGGAAAAGAAGCTTTTATACGCAACAAAACTAAGTGAAATCGAGTCGCCTTCATATGAAAAATAAAATAAAATTCAAATTAAAATACTGTGAAAGATGTTATCCGAATGAGCAAGAAAGATCAGCCATGGTTGCTTTGGCCTATCCACAGATGCCAATCAGTGTTCAATGAAATTATATTTCTCTGTTCCCTCCCCTCCAATTATGTTCTGTGTCAGCTATGCAGAACCGGAACATGCCATAGTCAGTTGAGTACCTGGTGACAGCCAGTTTAAGCACTTAAAAAGTAGACCTTGGGATAAATAAAGAGTCTGGAAAAATAGTTTACTGGCTAAACCTCTACGGTTATAAAATAAGTGAAGCAATTGCGAAAACATAAACACATTATGCAAACAGATAGATCTGAGGATGACACTTAAGAAGAGCATACTGCCATCTGGCAATCAGGAGGAATATTACCAAGCACTTCAATTATTCAAACTCATACCAGAATTTGGATAACTTCAATTATTCAAACTCGTACCAGAAGTTGGATAGGAACATAAAATATGGTCTTGGCTAAAACACCACATTCTCCTCCTGAATCCATGTTGCTATAGAAGTGTTAGTTTTTATTATTGGTGATTTTAATAATGACAATATATTTGGATTTTGGTTTGTGTAATGGTCTTATTTGATTTATTTAGGATATATATTTTTAATATTTTTATGCATGAAGATATTATTATTTGCATGGAAATATTATATTTTGCATGAAGTAATTTTTTTTAGCATGTTTGGTCTTAAAGGAAAAATATTTCATATATGATTAAGTGATTTTAATGATGACAATATGCATAAGTATATGATTTATTAAATAAGATAAACTGATTTTGGAATGGGTTACTTAAATAATATAACTTATTACTTTGTATGATGGCCCATTTTATATTATTTAAGTTGATATTATTTGGATTATATTTTGTTCAGGTTGTTATTATATTAACAGATTGTTTTAATATTTGAATCGGAATATATTAAGAAGTTAGTTTAGATGAGCATGTTATTTTGATTAGGAGTCTTTGTATTAATTGGGTTAGAACTCGTGTAGAGTATGGACTCTATCTTTCATTTTATATTGCTCCTTTATTTTAGGTTGGTTTATTAATTTATTTGTTGACTTACTATTTTGGAAAGATATTATAACTGTTATCTAACAGAGTTGGCCAAGTCTTCATAGTCGTTGCTTTCATCCTATAAATAGTCTTCTTGCTCGGCTAATTATCTCAGAACTCTGGAAGTTATCATTGTTATTTATTCAATATTTCATAGAGCTGTTTTAAGTCTGCTTCCAGTCATTGGTCATATTCTTTTTGATCTGGAAGAAACACTGTAATACTTCGTAATCTTTGTAATTCCAGTGCAAGACTGTTTTGCTTGGGTGTCATTCTAATAGGTATTCTATTCAAAGGTAGTCTCAAGGTCTCAGAGGTGAGAAAAGTTGAAGAGGTATAAAGGTTGCAGAGGTGCAAAGGGGCAATGGTGTCCATCAATGTGAAGCTACTTTGAACATGGAGTTTTTTTTATTTGTACTTAATTGTGTATTAAAGTTTAATAAAAAGAGTCTCCAATACCATTTGGTATTGGACGTGGATTAGACCACTAGAGTAGAGAAGAGGGGTTGAAACACGTAAAAATCTTGGCATGACTTACTGTTCTTTTGCTTCTGTTATATGCTTTAAATATCTGTAGATTTTGGTTTAAGTCGTAAAAAAAATATATTAATACAGACAGGTATTAGTTGTCCGTTTATAACAGACGAAGAACATAACTAATACGAACAAGGTTAGACCGTCCGATTATAGTCTGCAATATTAAACTTTAAAAATTGACCAATATAGATCACTTTGGGCTTTTACACATATTCACCCCCTTTAGGTGTGCTTTATTACAGAAATTCATTTGGTATCAGAGCAAGGCTTTATTAATATTGATCTTTGCAGGTCGTATGGAAAGATCCTATGACACGCCTCAATTTTCAAGAAAGTCAATCCACAAGCCAGCCAACTTTGTTGCTCGGAAGTAAAAATTTCAACTTTTGGAATTTTAGAATGATGATTTATCTCAAACGAGACCCATGGGAATGGTGGGTCGTTGAAAATGGCCCTGTTATTTTAAGACACATGATGATGAAAACCTAAGACTCTCATAAAAATAGATTCAAATGAATCATACGTGGTATGTTATGACTACAAATCCATGAACATGCTGCTAAGTTGAATGATTCAAGTTGAAAGTGACAAAGTTTCTTCATGCACCACTGCAAAAGAAATATGGGATACAATCATCATGAGCCATGCACGAGGAAACTACTAAGGTAAAAGAAGTCAGATTAAGTATGTTAATGCAAGAATAAGAGCTTTTCAGGTTAGAGAAAAATGAATCTATCAAAGAAGCTCAAGCTAGATTCCTCACTCTTATGAACTCTCTAAGCATGCTAGGCCGACAAATTGATCAAAGGGAGATAAATAGAAAGATACTTAGAGTCATACCCAAACGGTTCGCACCAAAAGTTAATTACAACTCTTCAAAACTCAACTATAATTAGTATGATGGAAGCTCTCACTTTATTTGGAGAGCTTGAAGAATTTGAAAATCAACTAAAGAGGTATGATGAAGAAGATGAATGACCTAAAAGGAAGACCTTAGCTCTTCAAGTTGAAAGCTACATTGAAGGTGACACCAGTACAAAGTACCTAATAGACAACACTTATACCACAACATTTTTTTTAAAAATGTTGTGGTTTTTTTTACAACGTTTTTAAAAAAAACGTTGTAGATATATATGCAAAAACGTTATCTATTTAAAAGAGCATTTTTTTGTTTTAATTAGATAACTTTTTTTTTAAATGTTGTCTATCAAGAAAAACATGGAGCTAGAAAAAACGCGAAAATGAAACACGAAGCAAAAAAAAAGACATGGAGCAAACCCACTTCAGCATATCCCTACCAGCTATTCTTTTTCTAAATCCCTAAACCCCCATTCAACTTCTTCATCAAAAATCCACTTCTCGCAAGCCGCCTCACTGGAATGTGAGGAAATCCGGCCTTCTGGCTTCCATAGTTCGATTGAAGAGGGTCGGAACTCCCGTGGGTAAGCGGAGTAGACCGATCTAGGTTCTAAACTCGCATGTTTTAATTTCTTTTTGCTTCCCCCCCCCCCCCCGGTTTCTGTTTTGCTTTCAAAAAGGACTACAAATGAAAGTTTCTCTAATTATGACTTATGGATCAATATGTTTTTATTGGTGTCTCTTACTTTAGGATTTCAAATATTGTCAATTTAAAAATTATATTTCAAAATTTTTTATCCGAAATCTTTTTTAACTATGTTTGTAGATAATAATTGTTCAAGATGGTTCGTTGTTTCGAGAAGTACTGCTGCTATCATTGTTATTGTTCTCAATTCTCACATGGTCAGATTTGATGCAGGCCTCATGGAAGTGACTACGGTATTGTTAACGTAAACATACCAACAAATGGTGCTGAAATTGGTGGTGAAAAGGCTACAGGGGGAGGACGTGAAGCTGGAAGTGACTCTTGGAAACAGTACATGAGACGTTCAACTTGGTATCTTAATTTTAGCTCCTTAAATGCTGTTTGTGATTCTTAAATAATATTTAGGATATTAACTTATCTAGGACAATTGAAAACTTGTCATAATAGTTTGAATTTTAAACGATTCTGGTCAGGCTTGGCCTTTTTTTGGGGTAGTTTGGGTTTTATTTTTTCCTTTACCTTTTTCTTTGGTGTTGAGTGAGGTTCAAATTTGGTTACCCATTTTCCCTTATTTAATTATCATTTAGTCTAGTGTAGGACTTAACGAAGTATCTCATTTCCCTCGCAGTACAATAAATTATGGGAATGAATTACCACTGGCTCAAGGGATCAACTTCGGCTAGTAGATTTTCCTTTTGTTGAGGTATTTTAGTGTTTGTCAACAACAAATACTTGCTTAAGCTGCTTTCTTCTGATGTATACCTTGTTGCCTCATTTGCAGGGATATGCTGAAATCAAAATTCATACTAAATTTGTGGGAGGAGTTTGTACTGATGATGTTTGTTCCCAAAAAAATTAAAATAACAAGTTTCATAGTTACTCCTACCCAGGAATAATTTGTTATTTATTGTCTTTTATGGGTTGCAGTTTAATTTATTGAAAGATTCAGTTTATTCCTGTAACTCTCGTGTTGTGTCAATGAAGTTAACTCTGGAACATAGAGAACTTGTTCTGCTGCTACTGAATTGGGAAGGAAATCACACTTTCAAGGTCATTACCTTTTTTTACTTGTTAACTAGTATGTTATTTTCTTCTAATCCTTCGCCATATATCTCCGTTGTTGGGAGCCAAAATATACTAGAAAGCTGCAGAGTTGCAATTATGAACATGTCTTCTTTCTAGCAGGTAATATTCATCTGATAAACTACAAAATGAAGGCTCCAAAATAGACTTTATTTTGTTTTTCTTTCTGAGTATGCTATTCTCGTCCTAGTGTTTGTTGCCTTCTACCACCTGTTCTTGGGTGTTGGGTGTTTGTTTAGAGAAATATTAAGAATCTGAATAAATATGATGGCGCTAATACAGGAAATGAAACGACTCGGGGAGGATATGACATCAGCCTGTGAACGACTTGGGGAGGATACAGAAATACCATTTTTGTGACTGCGGCCTGTGAACGGGGAGGATATGACATCAGTTGCAGATACTGCTGGAGACATGGCAACTTCTAAAGGTGGCCTTGAGTAGGGGAGGTCAGTATTTAGTCACTGAAATTCTGTCTGCCTGCCTGTCTCTCTCCCTCCCTCTTCCTCCCCTGATATATATTTGAAGTTCAGTTTTAGGACTACCATAAAACGAAAGGGAATAACAAGTAGAGTGGGACAAAATACTATTTTGAATGCTTTGATCTCAAATTAAGTAATCTGAAACCAAAGCAATGGTTCCTTCTAATGTACTGCAGTTCCGCTGCTAATAATATATGTTGTTCAAAATATATTCTTGTAGTTGGTTCACTGTAATTATCCTTTTGAAGGTTTATAGACATCTAGTTTCTTGAGCTTCAAGTTATATATACTTTTTTCCTGCTACTATGTTTGGTCTCATACGAATTATAATTGTGGCTAGTTTACTTTTAAAGTTACTTTTTTGTTGTTGCTCAGTATTCTGAATTGCTTAATTATTTTTCTGCATCGTAATCAGTTCAATTCAATTGTTATAGAACGTCTTGCTTTTCTTGGCTCTCTGATCACAAGCTCTTCTAACAGAATCATTTCTTTTTCTTTTTAATATAGTGGGAGAAAGATCTGACGGTTTATTCCCATGAGCAAGATTTTGAAACCTGTGCTGAATGAATGTGTGACCCCTGTTACTTGTTATTGCAGCTTATCTCTAATTGTACGATGCGAAAAAGAACTTGAATTAGTTTTCAAGGTAAATCATTTTATTTAGTGGGCTCATGCTAAATCTGTTTAATTATTGCAAGTAGGCATGAAATAAGCAAGGACTACTTGTAAACAATGGGGATGCAGGAACTTTATTAATTTTCAAGGGTGGTCACTGTTATATATACATATATATAAATATATGCCCGCCTTTGTTAATAAAAAGAAATAAATCCAAATTCAAGGTTGGGCAAGTGACCCCCCTTGTCCCTTGCTAGATCCGCAGTACCTGAACTAGTTGAACAAGTAATCTCCTTAGCATTTTATTGAGAGAAAAAACCACATTTTGCTCATGTTACTTTAGATTTTATTCTCTTTATTTCTTTAATTCAGCAACAGGGACTGAGGCAACAACAGCAACAATTGTTGCAGTCTATGCCACTAGTGCAGTGAGCCCATTTGTAGCAGCAACAACAGCTGTAGTTGAGACAACGGCTTCAACAACAGGGTGTGCAGTCTGCATGTGGGGTGAAGCGCCCCAATGGTAGTTGTTGATTATTGTGGAAAGCTTTTACGTGTCTTGTTACAGTCATATAGTTTGGTTTATTTTGTGGTTTATTTTGTGGATTGAAAAGTGAATTTGAGATGTATATATAGATAGTTTGGTATATATTTTGTGGATGTAGTAATTTGAAACTGTAAACAAATGATATTATTGGGATGTATTTTGAATGATTGATACATTTTGGCTATATATCATGCCATTTAGCATATTGCAGGTGCATTGGTAATATAGGTGAACCACATTTTTTTTTCTTTTTTTTATCTACAACATTTAAAAAACGTTGTCTGTTATACTAAACAATAATTTTTTTTATTCTACAACATTTAAAAAACGTTGTCTTATATACTAAATAACAACATTTTTAAACAAAAAAACGTTATTGAATACCTTTTACAACGTTTTTAAGCATCTGCTAATTTTTTAAAAACAAATCTACAATGTTTTTTCCTAAAAAACGTTATGTATTGTGCTTAACTACAACGTTTTAAAAATGTTGTGTAAGGGTGTCAAATAGACAACACCCTTAACCACGACATTTTTCTGACAGAAACCACAACGTTTTTTCCGCGTTGTCTATTTACTGTGTTATAGTAGTGTGATGATGAAGATTCAAATGAAGAAATAACTATGATGTCTCGAAAATTGAGAGAGCTTATTAGAAAAAAGAATAAATCAAAGTTCCAAGGCAAGACATTCAACAACAAGAACGACGCCAACAAAAAGCCACAAGAAGATACCTGTTTTGAATGTGGAAAGCCCAAACATTTCAAGAGAGTCTGTTTCCAATTAAAAAGGAAGAACAAAGCAATCAATTCAAAAGGAAATGCGTTAATGACATGGAGCGATGATGAGTTCAATCATGAAAAGCAAGAAGATGAAACTGCTCAACTGTGTTTCACTGGATTATGCAATCAAGAATCATCCGATCGAGGTAAACTATGAACTTAGTGATATTACTATTTCTGATTATCTAGTTTTAAAGAATGAAAATATTAGTATTAAAGAGAAAAATTCTCATTTAAAAAATTGGATAAATGATTTAATGAAAGAGGTAGAAACATTAATTGAAGAAAAATAAGAAATAATTAAAGATTGCATATCAAGTGAAGTATCTAAGTTAAATGTTAACATTGATTATCTTGATAACTATAATAAAATTCTATATAATCGTGCAAAAAAATTAAATAAAAAATTCAATGAACTTAAAAAGGAAAATGATGTTTTAAAAGAAAGTTTGAAAATGGGAGATACTTGTATTGATGCTTTTAATGATGAAAAAATATTAAACATGCAAAATAACAATGAGGAAGAAATAATATTATTGAAAAAGGATGTTGCAAAATTTGTTCAAGGGGAAGAGAATTTAAATGTTATGTTAAGGGCACAAAGCTATACTCTTGATAAACAAAGAATTGGGTATAATCCTATATATTAAAAATGTGAAAAATAGAACTAATGATAATATTAGAATGATTAATACTAAATCAAGGTTTAAACCACTTTATTGTTCACCGTTTGTTACAGCTTGTAGAAAATGTGGTTTAAAATGTCATTTTGATTCTAATTGTAATAAAATTTGTAAGACCCCGACTTTTATGAATAAAAATAAATTTTCTATAATTATCATTTTTGAATATTATGGAATAAATTTGATATAATGTTATAGTTGTGAGAAATAGTTATAAATTTTGCAAAGTACGTAAGTTATTATATAATATTCGATTGGTCGGGGAATATTCGTTCTAACAGGGAATATTCGTACGACGACACAATTATTGGTGGACCCCACAACGGAATTATTGTCAGATTGAGAAAACGACAAAAATATTTTATGAAAATAACGACGGAAGTTTTATCGTTAACTGTTGAAACACCTGGTGTTAAAAGTACAGGAATACGCGTGGTTGCATAGTAGCACACGGTATTGATTATTGATGCTTACGTGAGAAGTCACTCAGTTTTGTTCAATTACATGCTTCAGTAATTATTGCATAGTATTTCACGTTAATTGATTCAATTATTGTCGATATTTTATATATTATTAAATCAATAATTGAGACGACGAAGTTATTAATATTATTTTTTGCAATATTAACTATGTCTAGAAGTTCTGCCAAGGAGAGGTTTGGTCACCTAATTGCGCGCCAATAGGGATAAATCCTTATTAGAAAGCCCCCTCTTTCCTGGGAACGACTTGGTCGATTAATAATGTGAATTATAATAATGATGATGAAATTTTGTTTTATTAGTATTATTAATGTAATAAAACAGAAAAGCTTTTTATATAAAACAGAATACTTTTATAAAGTTATTCATTTTATTAGACTATAAATAGAATATATTATATTATATTATTCATAGTGTTTTGTATAGTAAAATCTTTTTATATAAAACATAATACTTTTATAAAGTTATTCGTTTTATTAGACTATAAATAGAATATATTATATTTTATTATGCATAGTGTTTGCATAATATTTGCATAGTAAAATCTTTTTATATAAACAGAATACTTTTATAAAGTTATTCGTTTTATTAGATTATAAATAGAATATATTATATTTTATTTAAAAGATTTTGTTTTATTAAAATATTTTATAGTAAACCAATCTGGACCGTCTGTTTAAAAGTAAATCAATATGGACCGTTCAGGAATTAGTTACTATTCAGTCCATTCTCCAATAAATAGAAGTTCATTCCTTCATTATTTCTTACGAATTCACTGAAACTCTAGAGAGAGAAAATATAAAGAAAAAGAAGGAAAGTTTTCTGCTACTTCAGTACTCATATATCCAGTTTGTTCTAAGGTAAGGGGTATTATTTCTTTCGTATTCATGAAGAGAACTTTTGTTATTCCATTTTTTATTCTGTTGGAATAACCTGTATACGCGGTCTACCCTATACTTGGTGAAATTCTTCTGTTATTCCATTTTTTATCATTATGTTGGAATAACATGTCTATGCGTTTACGCATGACCTGGTTCCATTATTTATTATTCTGTTGGAATATCCTGTCGGTGCGAATTTCGCCTGACCTGGTTCCGTTATTTATTATTCTGTTGGAATATCGTGTCTGTGCGTTTACGCATGACCTGGTTCCGGTTTTTATTATTCTGTTGGAATAACCTGTTGTGCGGTCTATCGCATGCCTGGTGATTTCTTTTGTTATTCCATTCTTTATTATACTCAGTTGGTTAAAGTTTTGACTTCTATACTCCATGAAATTAGTGGAATATCCTTGATATTTGCGTTTCATCCAGTATCTTTTCATGGAAATATTCTTCTGAGCATTCTTGAATTTTACTCTACAAAGAAGTATCATGTTGACAATTTGGACGTTATTAATTCCTGGATAAATTAATTCTTGAACTTGTTTTATTGAATTCTTATATCATTGTCATCATCCTCATGTTTATATTATGTTGAAAGTCATCTATGACCTGTAGTGCATAGATGGACTTGGTATGATTATGACCATTGATTAATCGGTATAATCATGACCGTAATGTTACAAATGATGTGGTAAAAGTTCTCATTGGCCCGTAGTGCATTGATGAACAGTTGTTGGCATGATCATGACCATTGATGAATATACAAATATCATTGGCCCGTAGTGCATGGATAATTTGTGGTTGTGATATTAATGAATATCATTGGCCGTAGTGCAGGGATGATGTGGATTATTTATTAAGTAGAGACCCAACGATAAAAGTGATGAAAAACTTTTTAAATCATAAAAGATAGTAGATTTTATTCTCTACTTGACTCTTTTAATGGATTACTTATTCCGCGGCAGTTAAACTTGATGTTTGTTATATTGTATCAGTTTAACACTGTTGAAGGCTAACGATAATTTATTCTGTATTATCTTAGTCATAATATTTCTTACTGGTCTAGTTGAGCTCACCCTTTTACTTTCATTGTTCTCTTCAGGAAATGAGAACGTAGCAGGAACTAGTTGGAGAATAGAGTGACGGTCCAGATAATAGCATTAA
Source organism: Panax japonicus (assembly GCA_020205505.1). NCBI lineage: Eukaryota > Viridiplantae > Streptophyta > Magnoliopsida > Apiales > Araliaceae > Panax > Panax japonicus. Next base: position 67,089 of record JAINUV010000183.1, read on the forward strand.
TAGTCCTTACTGTTCTGTTAAATAGTGTGATAATAAATATAATGAGGACTCAATTGAGTGTGGATATTGTCTAGATGACAATATTTGTATTAAAACGCACAGCATATGTTTTGTCGTATTTTACACGACTGTTGTATAATTAAGTTGTATTTGAATTTTTATACCATGTATTTGACGACTCAAGATGGATGATGTATACCTATTTTGGGGGCGTAACAAAATTAGAATAAAATAAATTTGGATAAAGAAATGTGATTTATATGCTACTAATACAAAAGGACCAAGAAGATTTGGGTACCAAAAAGGTTGAAACGATTTGTTTGTTTTTTAAATATCTCAAGGTCAAAATAGAGACGAATAATACTTTACTTTGAGAGACTACACTAAGGAGCTTAACTATCAAGCTTATTATTGATAACAAAATATTGATATATATATATATATATATATATATATATATATATATATATATATATATATAGGTAACAAATCGCAAAGGTATGATCATTTTGTTTATTTGTTATATGTGATTTTGTTATAAGCTTGCTAAATTGATATGAAATAATTTTTGTAGATAACAAATAGGGAGAGATATTTGGGTAATGATGATTATGTTATAATCAACTTGTGCTTAATGGTTTCTTTTTGATAATGACAAATGGGGAGAGATATTTGGTATTTGAATTGGTATTCATGTTGCTGGAATATGCAATGAATGATAATATGCAATGATAGTTATTTGGATCAAGTCATTTTTTGCTACTTAATATGCATAAATTTATGGGAGCCATATATTGTCATCATCAAAAAGGGAGAGAACGTTAATTTTTATTATTGGTGATTTTAATAATAACTACACTAACTTCAAAGCTTAAACTAAGATTAACGAAGACTATAACTAGAGCGGAGTAGAAATAAATGATCAAGCTGGCTGCTACACTAAATGTAGTTCCTGCTTGCTGAGGCTTGATCTCTCCGTAGAATGTAGACAAGTTGAGGATTTGATATCAGAAGGACAGGACAAATGTGTTTGGCGTGAACAATTAGCTTTCTTGTGTAATTTGAAAAGGTTTTGAATATGATAACTCAACCTTCTATTTTTATTTTTTTTTCAAAAATTTATGAGTTGGCTTGCTATTAGTAAAAAATTAGTATATCTGATTCTAAATCATAGTTTTAATATGAAATTCATATTATCTTTTATTGGTTTTAATTACTGTTGATTCATACTTTGATTATTGATTATAACTTATAAGCCTTCATGTTTAAGACTCAAAATTTGAGAATCTAACATATTATTCTTATTTTATAGATATAGATTTTTGTCCATGCAAAAAGTAAATTAATAAGAAAAGCTTAAACAAAAAGCGGCAAATATCTCTCCCAAAAACCACCGAAGGTAATCTAGTCTAATGGACCGAAACCCAACTCTCATTGGGGTTTAAGACAAGGAACAATTACATTTTATAGTACTTTTTTAAAAATAATTACAAAAAAAGTGCCCTCATAAAATTTTTATGCAACTAATACTCTTTCATATATATTTACATATTCTAGTGCATTTAGGATTCCTTAATTTAAGGAATTAATATTCAATTAGGATTCTTTAATTTAGGGCTTCTTCTCTCTCCTTATCTATATAAACTGCAACATGCAATCCCATTCTGTTTCTGACGTTGCCATAAATTATCTTTTCTCTCTCTTCTGATAAACTTTAAAAAATGGCAACTTCTTCCCCTTCCTCCGCCTCCCTTCTCCCGCCCCTGCCCCCGCCCCAGCCCCAGCCCCAGCCCCTCTTCTTCCCCTTCATCCGCCTCCCTTCTCCTCCCCCGCCCACGCCCCACCACCTCCTCCCCTCCTCCCGCCTCTGCCCCCCCGCCACCCCCCTCCTCTGCCCCCCGCCACCCCCTCCTCCTCCCTCCGCCACCCCCTCCTCCCGCCTCCTGCCTCCCGCCTCCCCTCCTCCCCTCCTCCCGCCTCTGCCCCCCGCTACCGCCACCCCCTCCTCTTCCCCCTCCTTCCTCCCCCTCCCTTCCTCCGCCACCCCCTCCTTCCTCCCCCTCCCTCCCTCCGCCACCCCCTCCTCTTCCGCCTCCCTCCTCCCTCCTCCTCCTCCTCCCCCCTCCCTCCGCCACCCCCTCCTCCTCCTCCTCCTCCCACTGCCCACGCCCCACCCCCTCCCTCTGCCATCACTTTCTGCAGTTTTTTATAATGCAGTTGGTAGCCAAACCTTTATATCAAGGTAACTAATTCTATTTTATTAAGTTTCCAATTTATTTTGCATGTAATACAGTTGGTAGCCAAACCTTCGTGCAGTTGGTTGCCAAACTTTCAGAACAAGGTAACTAATTCATACTGCAGGTGTGAAGATAGATTGATTACCTTGGTATAAAAGTTTGGTTACCTTGGTATAAAGTTTTGGTTACCTTGGTATAAATATACAGTGTTCTATTTTTTATTTACCAACATGAAATTGGTTGTCAAACTTTTAGACCAAGATAACCAATTCAGTTGTATTTGATTACCAATTTTATTTTAAATGTGATGTAGTTACTAGTCAATTTTTGTGGCGGCGACGGCGGCAATGTGGCGGCGGCAGCGGTGGCGGCGAGAGAGGAGGATGATGAACATTAGCTCCTTCATAATTTTTTATTTTTAATTTTCTCATTTTGATTTGAATTTTGAAATATGGATTTGAAATTGTTGTTAGAGACAAGATTTGAATTTGAATTTGAATTATTAGTTATCCTTGATTTTAGGTTTCTTTATTAATGTGAATTGTACTATTTTTGTAATATGAGTCTTAATTACACTCTTTTTATAATTATTTAGTTGATGCACTTTTCTTGTAATTACTTTCTATTTGTTGTATACTTATGTAAAGGACCCTTAAGACAATGTAAGCTAAGAAGCAGAACAGAAGCTGGGCCTGGGAAGAGTGACCCAATAGAACTTAACGAGGGCCAGGATCCGTCTCTCAGCCCATATTGTTTCTCTTTGGTATTAATTAAGTAATTCCTAAATCCTAATTCCTAAAACCCTAAGTCCTAACTCGTCCCCTCTGCTCTCTCTGTTTCGAAACACGGGACATACGACAAGCTAAGCTGAGCTCAGGGACTTGGTGGTGGAAGAAGGTAGATACAATGGTGAAGGTATTGAACCCTTCTGCAAATAATGAAGATGGAGGGAATAATAAGAAGAATAAGAAAAAGAAAAATAGTCAGTTACGTCCCGACTCCATAGCTATGAAGAAAGTGAAAGCTTCAAAATCAAACCCTTTTGAAACCATTTGGTCTCGTCGCAAATTCGATGTCCTAGGCAAAAAACGAAAAGGAGAAGAACGCCGTCTTGGTCTTGCTCGCTCTCTAGCTATGCAAAAGGCATTTATTTTCTTATCCCTACTCAATTTCTTATGCTGTCAAATCTCTTCTGTCCACAAAGAGAGTCTAAATTTACAAACTTTAATGATATATTTTTGTTTTTACCTCAAATTTATTGAAGGTTTAGTTTAGTAGTGATGACATGATAATGAAACTGTGATCGTAAACTAGGTAACTTTGTGTGATTTTTTATGCCAACACAGGACCTTTTTTGGAATAAATGTTTTTGCCAAATGGGTGTTTTTTGTGGAAGGAGTAATATATAATAAGAATAATAATTTCAAACACATGAAAACAAACTCTGAAATGTGATTCATTGGATTGAATTGCAGAGAACAAAAACGCTACTGAAGGATTATGAGCAGAGTGGAAAGTCGTCAGTATTTGTGGATAAGAGAATTGGAGAGCAAACTGAGGGTCTCCCTGGGTTTGATAAGGCCATTTTGAGGTCCCAACGTGAACGTCAGGTAAGTATTTTGCAAATGATTTGGTCTATTTGATAACAAGCTCAGATTATTATTTTGTTTGGTTCCTGAGAAAATTTAACAACCTCAACCAAGTAAAATGAAAGTTCAATATCTTGATAGCTTATTTTATTTTTCTATTTTCATTTTGATAGTTGAAACTTAACAAGAAAAGCAAGTATAATTTGTCAGATGGGGAAGAAGATGAATTAGATATTCCAGGTGTTGGCTCATTTTCTGATAAGGATGACTTTGAGGATGAAGTACCATTTGACGATGATGAAGATGGAGAATTTACTGAAACTGGAAGTATGTCTGCATTTCTTATTATTTTGCCTTATCCAATGCTTCTAGATTCAAAACGAATGTCACAAGCAGACTCTCTAATAATAATTATTGTGTGATCAAAAAATTATAAAAGCATTGTATTTCAGAACATACCTTCTGACCGACTTCTCTGATGGATAGTTAAATGATCCAAATGTTGTAGTCTTATGTTTATAACTAGATTATCCTATTTTTATTTTGCAATTTTTGTGTAATATGTTTTAGCTCTACCAGTTCTGCCTCTTGAAGTATAGTTTCCTGATTGCTTCAACTTTTTTTCCTGAAAAATAATTTCTTATCACTTGGTTTGTAGTTTTGGAATATTACTTTACTTCCTTTATACCAATGTACTACAGTTAAATTTGTCTTGTTATCAGGAAAGAAAATGAACCTATTCACCAGTTGGAGCATTCTAGAATCAGAGTCTTCCACACTCCATGTTGATGGATTTACTCGTTTGACTGTTTCAAATTGTAAAAAAACCTCAAAACCACTTTCTAAAAAAGTGCCTTATATAATGTGTCCTTAAAGGCTGAAGGTGACACTCTTGTCTCCATCCCATTAATTAGTATATTCCAATAAAATCCATTGCTACTGATAATCTTTGCACTATGTACACGCTATACACTCTTGCATTTTATAACATAAAAAAGTAATATGAAAGAATATATGTATGCATTGTATAGAGAGTGAGTTAACTTGCATTAGTGATATTGATTCTCTTCATGACTGAAGCTAACACACTTAGATTGTTAGATTGTGTAACCCCTTTATTGTTTTGGTGAATTTGATAGATTTTGGTAGTAGTTACAATTGCTTAGTTTTTGTTTCCTGTTTCCGAAGTTTCTCCTATTGGCCTTAATTAGCTGTCTTCTTTTTTTGGTACAGAGAGATCAGCCATATTAAGACATCTTACTGGCCATGGTAGTCAGACTACTCTGGAAACTGGTTCAATGGAAGGAGAAGAAAATGTGAGTTGCATTCTACTACGTCAGATTTTGGTCTGTTCTATCTATGCTTGTGTTCTTTATTTGTCATGTTCTTTTATTTCTCATGTTTCCTTGTGGTTACAAGATGGTAACAATTATTGAACACACCCTAGCTGTTGTTTGTTTGTGTAGTGTTTCCTGTTGATTTCTTTGTTGTAGTTATTGGCAGGCGAACTTATGATTAGTAGAAAGAAGTTGAATTGATTAGTGGCTTGAGTCTTTACAAGTTCCATATTACTATTACAATGCATTAAGTTAACATGTCTCCCTCTCTCCTCTCCATCATCTCTGATTTGTTTTTATTTGGTATTAACCCGTATAACCTCTTCTTTTTACATTTTATTTCAAAAGTGTCATCATATAAGTAAATGCTATTGTTTCCGGACTTCATTCTGATTAATGACTTTCTGTTCCCAATAATATTTTGTCCGCGAGTCTCGCTGGCGCTGCAGCTCTACAAAAGTAGGCCTGGTTGCTATAGTTGGTATCCAGTTTGCATACTATATTCTGCTTTTAATTTATGCCCAGTTGTTTAAGATTTATGCACATGTCTTTCTTTTTGACCTGGGAAAGTGGTCACATATATTATTTGTTTGTGGCTGTAAAAGTTTTTGGATCATGTGGTTCTTATTCCCTTAGCATTTTTTATATTAATGTTTGTTTTTCTGTTCGTAGTTTCAATGGGTAAAACTGCAAATTAGTCTACCTTAGCATTTTTGTTGCTATTCCTCTACCATGAGCACTGTTTTTGGTCCAGTCCATGTGTTTCTCTTGCCAATAGTTGTTATCATTGCTCCATAAGAACAATTATATTCCTACCCAGGAATGGCTGATATGCTGAGTTGTCTTTTAATCTCTGTTTGGAGGGATATTATGCAGTACAGGTAAACATATTATGCTTATCTTTGTGTTGATGTGATATCTTTCCTATTGCAGAGGCAGAAAACTAAAAAAGAAGTGATGGAGGAAATCATTTCAAAGAGTAAATTCTTCAAGGTGATGACCAGTGGTATCTTAATATCTTGTCAATGTTGGCACTGCTACAGTTTGAGGATGATTAATTAACTTACATGTGAATGTGCATGTGCGTTTTCTTACCCTTGTCTCCTCGTATCCTACCAGGCACAAAAAGCAAAGGATAAGGAAGAAAATGAACAGTTTCTTGAACAGTTAGACAACAACTTCACATCTTTGGTACATTCTGAGGCATTAATATCTTTAACCGACCCAACCAAAATGAATGCTTTGAAGGCTCTTGTGAACAAGAGCACTTCAAACAATAATACAAAGAAAGATGATGCATCTTCCACTCCGAACAAAGTTTCTTTTCAGCAGGTATAACTGCTTCCAGGTGATCGTTTTATTTATTTATTTTAAAATTATTATCGACTTTTGAAAGTCAATTTGATTTGAGATATTTTCAAGCTCAATAACTCAATATTGATATGATTCATTAAAAATTATGATCTTATAATTAACATTAAAATATAGGTTAGAATATTCATCATTATATTGATTAAAATTAAATAAATCTATGTCAAATTTGAGTTTAAAAATGTCTCAAATTGACTTCAAAAAATAGTCTTATATTTTGGAACGGAGGAAGTATCAACACAAAACCATCTCAAGTTACATGAATATTATTGAATGTTGTTTGAATAATATCAAACTGAGTTCAGAATATTTGTTGTATGCAATATAATTATATATAAACACATGTTTTTATCTAGTTATTAATTTTTTAGTAGTTTTAATTATTATTCCCTTGGATGGATTATTTTTGAAATTTGATTTTTTACTTGTACTAGAATTGCACATTATCAAACATTGAACGAAGTTGGGTCCTCAAGAATTATTAATTAATAGATAACTAAGTTATCAAATACCAACTATTAGTGAATTGTACCATAGCTTATTTTTCCACACGGGTAAATGACACTAAAAGCCAACGAACTTACACGTATTTTTTGTTTTAAACAACCAAATACAATTTTTTTCAGTTAAACATCAAAGAGATAATTTATTTTCACACTTTTTTTTAATAGGCGTTAGTTAACCAAAGTTTGGCCGTTAATTTTTGTTGAGCTGGCTTTTTAAATCATTCTTTTCCCAATAAATAATTATGTGGATATTGTGACATGGATTTTTAATGATGTGGATTTTTAATATTTGGTAGCAAAAAATGAAGTGGCATTATGTCATGACTTGATTTTTTTTTTAAAAATTCTCTCTCAACATGAAACTAATATTATTATTCATCTCCTACATCACAAAATATGCAGAATTTTGTTTTTGCAACCCTTTACCTTCAATCTACATCCCAAATAACTACCATCCTCATCCCACCTCCACCATTCCACCATCCCTACATCACCAGCAACCCATTCGGCAAAGAATGAGCCTCTGTTCAGAGTCTATAGTCCTACTTCCTTTCATATTCTCTTTTAGATTTAGATCTAGATTGGTGCAATAATATTTTTTTCCCCAACAACGTATAAGCTCTCTCCAAAAGTTGAAGTTGAGCATTGCTCGATCTTCATATCGATGCCAATATTTCAGATTGCTATGATGAGATCTTGAATCACTCCGTGGTGAAGGTAAGAAAACTCTAGATGACAACCAAGGACACAACATTTTACAACCCTATGTATCTCTCTGTTATCACCGCTCAAACTTGCTTTCGATTACTCCCAACGCTTCGATCTATTAACAGATTTGTGATAAGATCTGCCGCATTCTCTTCACACGCTAATAATAAAGAATAAGAGAAATTAAAGAAAAGGATCAGGCAACCATGGAAGAGGTTGTAAATTTTAAAGGTAAGAAAAGCCCCAAATTTCTTGATTAGGTGTGATTAAGATGGTGTAGTTCAAGTCTGAAAAAACCGTAAAGCTCTAATCTATTTGGAGGGGAAGGATTTAGTTTAATTAGCACATCTTATTGTTGCAGAGGTTGGTCATTTAGTTGATTAATCAATTCAATAGTGAAAACTTTCTCCCTCTTTTGCTTTCTATTAATTTATAATATTTTATTTATGAGTGGAGCAAAAAAAATATTAAAATTAAAATAAAGCCATGTCATATTGTTTATATCATTTCTTGTTGCCAAATATTTAGTAAAAATGTCACCTCAGAATTTTTTAACAGTCAACCGCATTTGACTCACATCTGTTAGTTTTTATGGGGAAAGTGGAATCTCTCTCTTACTTTAAAGTTTATTGTGGAAAATTTGAATTTTAATGGTTAAAACAAAAAATAAGTGGAAGTTCGTTGGTTTTTAGTGTCATTTACCCTTTCAACAGATGATAACGTCAGATGCAACTGTAAGCTTCAAAACAATATTTGTTGCCATGTCTTTTTTTTTAATACATGACATTCACTTTCAAATTGATTCTGGCAGGAAACACCTGATGCTTACGACAAACTTGTGAATGAGATGGTATTGGATATACGTGCTCGCCCATCGAACAGGACAAAGACTCCTGAAGAAATTGCACAGGAGGAAAAAGAGCGACTAGAGCAATTGGAGGTATATTTGGACATAGACATCGATGAGTCTGTGACTTTCTGTCTATAGTGCATTCTTTTTTATGTCCCTTTGGGGATATTCTCCAATAAAATATTGCATTGGAATCTTTACGATTTTTAATGTGGTTCTACCACTTAATAAGACCTTCACATATGCTATTTTTAGTAGTATTAATAGGAACGAGAATTGTGTGATTGCTCTTGGATATTTTTTTAATGAGCAAAAGGTTGAATCCATTAATTTTTTGGTGTGCCGATATTCACTATTAAGGTTTCCAATTTTTTTATTTGGATCTTGTTGACCAGGAGGGATTGTATTCTCCTCTCCCTACTAAATTAAGTGTAATCATTTTACCGCAGTCTAGTACTTGTCCTGTATATAATAAACTATATTTTTTAAGAATTAGAATACTGGAGAAATATTCTTGGTGGAATATCTTCCATAGTTTCTTTACTTTTGCTTGTTTAATGGCCTGCAATTTCAGGAAGAGCGTCAGAAGCGAATGCTTGCTAATGATGACTCAAGTGATGAAGACAGTGATGGTTCCAATGATAACGATGCATCTACCCAGAGGCTAACATCTATTTCTGGAGATGATCTTGGTGACTCATTTGCTCATGATGAAGAACCAAAAACTAAATTGGGTTGGATTGAAGATATTTTAAGAAGAAAAAATGAGGATGTGGTTGAGAGTGAAGATGGTACAACTTCTGAAGGCTCAGAAAGTGCTGAAGACGATGGTGATGAAGATGAAATTGATAAAGATGATGACGAATTCTAAAAAAATGAATCTTTGAAGGATTGGGAACAAAGTGATGATGACATATTTGACACAGATTTGGAAGTCGGAGGAGGAACAGAAGAGGATGATCATGATGTTGAAGAAGGCAATGAATCAAAAGGGCATAAAAAGGTCTTTGAAATCAAGCAAAGACAACTAAATCTGTTAGATTCTGATAAAGCGAAGGCAAATTCCAAACAGCCATCAACTCAACAAGAGGACCTTCCTTATACAATTGAAGCTCCAAAGAGTTTGGAGGAATTATCTTTACTTTTAAAGAACCGATCTGAGAGTCAGATTATTGAGGCAATCAGGCGAATTCGTACATTCAATGCAATCACTGTTGCTGCTGAAAATCGAAAGAAGATGCAAGTATGTACTGCTTTATATTTGCTTTGATTTAATTATAAGTGAATATGTTCATTAGAGAGAATGTGTTCATTAAATTTATGTTAAGGAAATTCCCAAAAAATTTCATGAAATTGTGTAAGATCAGTCATGTTAGTTCTTTTCTGATAGTTCTGAGAGTTTATCTGTACTTGAGATTGATATATACCAAATTCTTGTATGTTTCTTTATTGATTCATGAACTGAAATGCCAATTTATTTCTAGGTCTTTTATGGTGTACTATTGCAGTACTTCTCTGTTTCGGCAAATAATAATCCAATAAATTTGAAGCTGTTAAATTTGCTTGTCGAGCCATTGATGAAGATGAGCATAGAAATCCCATACTTTGCAGCCATATGTGCTCGTCAGCGGTTACTTAGAACGCGGACATTGTTTTGTGAAGATGTTAAGAACTCAGGTTGGCCCTAAAGATATTTAAGAAATTCTTGTTCTTCCAACTGTAAAGCTTTCCATTTCTACGACATTTTCTAATATGTGGGTTTCTTTCCATTTTGCAGGGAAAATTTGTTGGCCTTCTTTGAAGACGCTATTTCTGTTGAGGCTCTGGTCTATGATATTTCCATGCTCTGATTTTCGCCACGTAGTCATGACTCCAGCAATACTGCTAATGTGTGAATATCTGATGCGTTGTCCCATTATTTCTGGTCGGGATATTGCAATTGGTTCCTTTTTATGCTCTATGGTTCTTTTTGTAAGTGCCCCTTGAATACGTATTTAGTTTTGAATTCCTTTCAAATGGCATGCTTTATAGTTTATAAATGAAGGATCTTGATAATTCTCCATGTTGAAGCTTGAGTGTAATGGTTTAAAACCATTTTGTGGCACAAGATTTAAGAAAACTCAAAGAGAAGGGATTGTATAAAATAAGTACCAATTTTACCGATAGTGCATGCAATTACACTAAAAAATATCTGTCTTTTTTAAACTTAGTGGACCCTAATTTAGTATACTTTTGAGGGTAAATTAGTATTTAGACTTATTTTATATTTAACTAGTGTACTTTTAGACATCTTTTTGTACAAAATATTTTGTACTTGAGGACATCTTTTTGAAGATGGAGGGAGTGTATCCTTTCTCTTTTAGAGGTATTTTTGTGACTGATTTGTGTAGAGATTGGAGCTCTTTTTTTATTTTTATTTTTTACTCCATTGAGGGTGGACTTCTTGTTCTCCTTTTTATTGTATCCTTTCTTTTCTATTAACAAAATATATTCTTTCATAAAAAAAAGACAGGGAGTGTGTGTGTGTGTGTGTGTGTGTGTGTGTGTGTGTGTGTGTGTATATAAATGTGGCAATGTGGCTAATGTGTGAATACCTTGACAACGTTGGCTATAGATCGGTTCTATATATATATAATCTATAGGAGTATGCAAATGTAATTTAATGAAATTATAAGATAAGTGATCACTGAGGACTGTAGAGGCTGTATCATGAAATGCTGTTCTCTGAACTGGTTTTATGTTACATTTTATTTGTTTTCTCCTTAGATATGCAAGGATTGTTAAAGGAATTAAGGTTGGTCTACGATATGGTTTGATTTATAAGAATCAGTAGCTTCTGTCTATGGCCGCAGTTGCGGTGCAGGATCTTTCTTGTTTCCCTGCCTTTTTTATACACTGCATGTACACAGGCGGCGTCCCCTTTTGGCGTCTTCTGTTTGTATATATCTTTTTACTAATCACAAGAAAAAAGAATTGTGAACAAATTAAAGCATTTCTGGAATCAAAGTAACAGAAGACTGAAGCTTATGGTACTATTCAAGTGGATAGCTTTTGAATGACGTTATAAATTAGCGGCTGTTGCTGCCCTTTCCTTTTGTATTTTTTTCAGAATTTTCTGAGGTTTAGAGAACATAATTTTGAGATGGAATTAAAATGCTTGAAGCTAAATAAATTGTTATGCATTTGCTCTTTATTCTTTAATTTACTATTTGTCTTTATTGAATATTTTTCAACGTACCCAATACCCATATTCCTCAGATTGATTTTTAATGAATTCGTAAAATTATCCTGCAGGTCACTAAGCAGTCTCGAAAGTTCTGTCCCGAGGCCATAATTTTTATACAAACTTTACTAATGGCAGCACTGGATGGAGAATCTGGATTGTTCCAAGATTCTCAGGTATTGCATCAGCCCTATTGGAAGTCTGCTTTCATGTCAGTAGTTCTGTGATGTTTTATTTTTTGTGGTTGCTTGTTGACTTTACCTGATGGAAAGTGCTTTCCTAAAGTTGCTTGAAAAATTTATAAGTTAATACTTTTGCAGTTATATCATCTAATGGAACTTAAGGCACCCAAACCCCTGCTCTGCATACAAGGTTCTCTAAACGGGATTCATCCTTTAGATTTTCTTTCATTAATGGACTTGCCAGAGGATTCCTCCTATTTCTGTTCTGATGAATTCAGGTTATTATCTTGAATCTTTATTTGGCAGTTATTAAGAGAGTCCTTAATGTTCTAATTCCTATGTAAGTAGGTGTTGCTGCCTTGTTTTGGATGTATTTATTCTCATATGCAACCGTCTAGTGCATGATTTATTGATGATGGCATAGACAAAATTCTCTAAATGGACTGTACTGGTTTATATGTTAGCAGTTGAAAAAGTTATCATATTGGGTGTTCATCAAAATACATGATCTATACAACTATAGCCCTAATTGAAAATGTGGCCATCAGATAGATGCTTATGGTATATAAGTTGCAGAAGTTGTATGTTGTCCACTCAGAAATTATCTTCGTCTTACTTGTTAGAGAAGAAAAAGAAAAAGCAGGCATGATAGATTTAATAATACTGCTTATTGACTCTATTTACACCGTTGATTTTCTGTGAAAAATAACCCGTCAGGAGTTGATTGTATTTATGAAGGATTACTTATTTCCTGTCATTCATGAGCTGCTGCAGTATTTAGGATATTCTTGTTCTGAGATATTCTCAGTTTGATAAATGGATTCTACCATATGCAAGGCCAGCATACTTGTAGCAGTGATTGAAACACTACGAGGATATGTTAACATTTATGAAGGATTTAATTCGTTTCCTGAAATTTTCTTGCCAATTTCGAAAGTATTGCTTAAACTAGCAGCACAAACTCGTGCCAAATGAAATATGTACGAAAGCCAGGGATGTTGCTCATCTGATAGAGAAGAAAGCTCGTGAGCATCACATGTTACGTCGGCCACTAGAAATGAGGAAGCAAAAGCCAGTGCCTATAAAGTTGCTTAATCCAAAGTTTGAAGAGAAGTAATGAAACCTTCCCTAACAACTTTTCTAACACTAAGAAATGCATCTTAAATTGAGTGGCTGAAATTGACCATTTAATTTTTATCTTATTCTCCAGCTTTGTCAAGGGAAGAGATTATGATCCGGACCGTGAACGAGTTGAGAGTAGAAAGCTGCAAAAACTTATAAAAAGGGAAGCTAAAGGGGCAGCTCGTGAGTTGAGAAAAGATAATTATTTCTTATCTGAGGTGAAGGCAAAAGATAAGATGCGACTAGAAGAAGAAAGAGCCGAGAAGTATGGAAAAGCAAGAGCTTTCCTCCAAGAACAAGAGCATGCATTCAAATCTGGGCAACTTGGAAAAGGCGGAAAAGGCAGAAAGAGGAGGAGATGATGCCTACTTTGCAATGCTTTATTGCTGGTGGAGTCTCTTGTTCCATCAACCAAGTACTTCCAACTTCAGGTATAAAGTGATATATAAAGTGTTATTTCAGCCGCTATCTTTATTATAGTCCAATGCCTAAAAATCTCTTCACGAGTGGAAAACAAACTAGTATCAGAATTACTTTAATCGAATCTGTAGTAGGCTAGGTTTTTTTTATGGATTTTATATTCATCTGTATTATATTTTGTTGCTTAATGTATGTCCTCTCTTATTGCATGCTAAACTATTTTGAATGGTTCCTTTTTCTCTTTTTATATGCAAGTAGTATTATACCAAGTACTTTTCAGTATCATCATATTGTATGGCTTTTGTTGCTTCATGCACTATGCTTTATCCTTACATGCTGATGGACAAAGATCCCTTTTCATCAAAAGAAAAAGAGCGCAAAGATCATTTAATCGAATTTTGCTGTTCTCTTTCGAAATATGTCTTGGCAACATTCTACTTTTACTTGATTTAATTACCATTTTGCCACCTTATTAGCCTTTTGGGGGCAAATGACAAAAACATCCCCGAAGTATCTCCTCGTTGCAAAAACCTCCCCTGAAGAATCCCTCGTTACAAAACACCCTCTGGATTCCATTTTGGTAATGGATGGTTATTCGAAGGGCACTTCATTGCAAAATGAAGCTAAAGGGGTCGTATCGTATTTGTAAAGAGGGGATATTTCGGGAGACACGGTATATGCCTTCCTGACTTGATGTGGGGAGGAGATTTGGAGTTGCTTTAATAGGGTTGATAAATACCTTCCCAAGAAATGTTACAACTTTCAGCCTCTGTTTTTTTAGGTTTGCCATTCATTTTCTCTTCTTTTCCTTTTCAGTTTAAATAGGCATTCAGACAGCTGCTTCCTACTGGTGGTGGCTAAAATTTTTGGTGAAGCCACAAAACTAATGCGGTGATGTATCTTTGCTGCATTGGAATTTTGTGCTGTTCTGCATCAATACTACAATTGCATTCTGGGGAATTTGAAGCTTCCATTTGCGTTTTGACATCACGATCGGAGTTGTACCATGACGCTTATTTGTACATCATCATCATATGCAGACACAGTTTTTTTGCCGAATGTGTTGTACTGTTGTCTAGTTTCTGAGAACAGTTGGTTGTAATTGGGGTTAGCTCGGCTACCTCAATCTACCTCCTGCGACTCTTATACAGGGTGACTAATTTTTTTCTTAAAAAAATAAAAATAAAAATCAAATATATAGGTTTCTGTGATTACATATACTTCCTTTAAATATATGTGTTTCATCTTTTTTTCTAAAGATAATAAGCTGTTATTTTAGTAGGGTTGAAGTGAAATTACAGCCAAAAAAAATAATTAACATTGTTGTTTAAACCAGAAGCACTATCGAAATCTCTCGTTCTCTCTAATAAAACTGCAATATTAATTAAACTAATATTATTAACCACTACTTAATGAGATTATTAACCAATAGTTATATCTAAAGGCCCGTGTGATTTAATTCAACTAGGCAGGTGATCGAGCCTTACTTCTTCACTCACAGGGTTACTATACTCAATTGCCTCAACAGCTGACAAGGCATAAGCAACAAAATCTGAATAATTGTATCTTTGTGGTGGTCATACTATCCTTTTTGCTTTTTGTTCCGTCTCTAGTGAGGCTATATTGATAGTCCACAAGTTCCTCGACTATGCTATAATTTATGGATCTAAGGAAAAGTTACTTCAAGCTCCACCTTCTGACTAAACACTATTAAAACCATCAATACAAGGAACAGAGGATTCCTTGTTCTAATTAAGCATAACGGACTCATCAAAAGTAGCATCTCTGTTAATGATGACCTTTGTTGACTTCTGATCAGCACACCAAAATCTATAACCCTTCACACCATAACCATAACCAAGAAAGATACATCTCTTTGCTCTAGGTTCAAGTTTTCCCTCATTCACATGTGCATATGCAAGACAACCAAATACCTTTTCAGGGGTCTTACGTTCTATAGTTGTGCAAAGAGAACAATTCACCAAAAAAGAAGTTGTGTTCACTACTTCAACCCAGAATTTCTTGCCTAAACCTGCATTTAACAACATGCACCTGACCTTCTCTATCAAGGTTCTGTTCATCCGTTCTGCAACTCCATTCTGTTGCAGTGTCTTCACTATTGTACGATACCTAGCAATTCCTTCATTCTTGCAGATCTCATTGAACTCAGTCTCACAAAACACAAGACCATTATTTGTTCTAAACCTTTTAATCTGCTTTCTTGTCTGCTTTTCAACCAAGTCTTCCACTACTTGAAAGTCACAAAAACGTCGTTTTTATGTTTCAAGGAATACCCAATCATCAATGAAGGTTAGCAGATAATGTGCACCGCTACCTTCGGAAGGAACTCGTGAAGAGCCCCAGAAATTTGAATGAATATAGTCCAAAGTCTCTTTTATTCTATGAACTGCGGTCTTGAAACTAACTCGTTTCTGCTTCCCCAAGACACAATGCTCACGGAAGTCCAACTTTCTTATTTTTTGTCCAAACAAAAGACCTCTCTTACTCAAAGCATCCATGCCTCTTTCACTCATATGGCCTAACCTCATATGTCACAACCTGGTGGTTTCATCTTCAATAACTGGAGAACAAATTGCATCTGAATCTATGTCATCTTAAAATATTAAAATATTTTAATATAAAATATGTGTATGAAGAACAACCTAGTGGTCTCATCTTAAAATATTTTAATATAAAATATATGTCTGATTATCTCCTACCTATTTCTTCAACAGCAAGCGGAGAGTGGATTAGCAGATTCAACTCAAATGAAAGTTACAAAACAGATTCATTTAAATTTTAAAATTAAGAGTAAAATATATTTTTTTTGCCTCCTCTAAGTATAACTCTTTCATTAATTTGTCCCCTTTAAGTTTATTAAATTATATGTGTCCCTCCACTATACCTATAAAATAAATGTCAGTATAGGCAGGGGCCTATGCTGCCCAAGCATAGGTCCGCCCCTGCCTCCAACTTATATAAGTACCGACCTTGATTCTTTTTATCAACACAAGAGAGCCTCTAATAATTTTCACAACTCCACCTTCAGCAGTGTATTTACACACATTTTTATCTAGTGTACCCAAAGATATGAGATTCTTCTTCAAACCTGGAACACGTCTAACATCTTACAATGTCCTGATTATTCCATTATGCATTTCAATTTTAATTTATTCAATGTCAATTGCTTTACATTTAGAATTATTTTCCATCAAAACAATTCTACCATCAAACGGTTCATATATGGAGAACAAATCATGAGTAAGACACATATGATAAGAACACTCAGAATCCAAAATTCAGTCACTGCTAAGTCTTTCTCTATCATCGACTACTAACAAAAGATCATCATTATCCTCAGCAACACTAGTCTGAGCAGCCTTTCTTGCCCCCTAATTTTGCTGGTTCTGCACATTCTATCCACTGTGAATATGACTATGATTGTCTCCTCTTTGTTCTTTATTTTTCAACTTTGGACAATTATACTTTTTATGCCCCTTTACATGACACTAGTTACAGCTGAAATTCTTATTCCGAGATTTTGATCTGTGTATACTGCCATATTTTGAACTTCTCTCAACTGACCTCCCTCTGACAAACAATCCAACACTTTCATCGTCACTTTTCCCAAGTCATCTCATAATCTAATTTTTGTTACTCATAAGATTCGTCTTAACATCCTCAATTGAGATAGTGTATCTGACATAAATCATAGTGTCTCTAAAGTGTTTATATGAAGGAGGTAATGAGACTAACAACAATATGGCTTACTCTTTATTATCAATCTTAACATCAATATTTTGTAACTCCGTTACAATTGAATTAAACGCAATGATATGAGATTCGATTTGAGTACCTTCTGACATGCAATGTGTAAAGACGTTTAAATTTTAATCCATTAGTGAGGGACTTCGTCAAATAGAGATACTCTAATTTCTTTCACAAATCAGCAGTTGTAGTTTCCGCTAACACATCCTGCAACACATCATTCGAAAGGCACAACTGAATTGCCGAAAGTGCTTTATCATCCATAGTTTTCCATTGTGACTCAAACATCTCGCTAGCTTTCTTCGTCTCCCATTCGTATCAGACATATCTACAAGCTTCATTGGCTTCCCTATAATGGTTTTTTTCAAGCCTTATCGAGTAAAAACAACGTTCATCCGAACCTGCCAAAGACTAAAACTAATATTCCTGTCGAATTTGTCAATATCAAATTTCATTGATAAAGTCGAACTCAACGCCATAGTATGAGTCGATAATAATCAAGCTCTTTATACCAGTTTGATAGTATGGATCTATAATCTCTTCTTGATTTTGATTTGGAGGGTCCAAATTAAAACTCACAAACACATCCCACCACTGTTTGTGAGTTTTGATTTGAGGAGAAGGGAAGGAGAGATCAAAAAAATTGAGCCCTAACTTTTGATTGATTTCTAGACCTGATGAAAAAGTATTATATTTAAGAACATACTTGTTGATTGATTTCTCTGATGGATAGTAAAATAATCTAAAATTTCTAGTCTTATGTTTATAAGTAGTAGATTATATCTTATTTCCTTATATTCCTTTTGCATTTTGTGTAACATAAGGAAGAAAGTGAAC
The DNA here is from genome assembly GCA_020205505.1 of Panax japonicus. Taxonomy (NCBI): domain Eukaryota; kingdom Viridiplantae; phylum Streptophyta; class Magnoliopsida; order Apiales; family Araliaceae; genus Panax; species Panax japonicus. The sequence goes on from JAINUV010000183.1 coordinate 85,239, forward strand.
GTACAGTTTCTTGAACAATACTTTACATCTTTGGTAGTTGGTACATTCTGAGGCATTGATATCTCTAAACGACCCGATGACTGTTGCGATCACCATGGGGTGTCAGGAACGTACGGCAACACCACCAACAACAAAGTGTCGGCTGAGCAAGTGGGGATCATCGGGAAGCAGAAGCACCGGCACCTGTAAACTCTATAGTTATCATTTTCCTTGATGGTGGAGTAGAAGGAAAAGGTTTGCGCATCTACAAAATAGATCTCAAACAAAACTCTCAATCCTACTCTATTCGGCCAAGAGGAGTCCTTTGAAAAGATTTGTTCTTTTTAATGTCAATTCGTTGCTCCCATGGTCATCCAGGACAGCAGCGGCAGCAGATAGAGGGGAGACATCGTGTACAGCAAGCAACATATGATTGTCCCCTGCCCTACCTAGTTGAACTCATTATCGGAAAGAAAATAATTGACCGTTGATGGTAGCATCGTGCCAGTCAAATGCGTAGATGGAACTCCCAAGGGGAAGAGTAGCATGGGGTAACAATTGGTTTTAAATTTTCGCCAAACCCTGGGCGATCAGAACTTGTCCTAGGGTTCCAATAGTTATGGTGGCATATTGTGATTTTTTTTAGTAAGAACCGCACCGTTTAGAGTTCAAAGTTGTTTAATATTTCCCCATATATTTTTGTGTATGTTTTAGAGTTATTTAAGTTATAGTTAAGTATAGTTGTAAATTTAATTTTGTAATATATAGTTTTACATGGTTTATTAAGACTTCAAATTTTAAACAATTGTTGTATTACAATAATGCATATACATCTTTAAAATTTTTATGGTACTAAACTCTTTATAATCACACCATGCTCACCTACCCCTACCCCTACCCCTACCCCTACGTGGATGTATTCATTTTCACATAAGATATTCCCAAGACTCCATCCTCAAATATATTTATGGCTCAAAATATATGGTAATATTACTATAATATATAGTACTACATTCCTCCAAATATTGGCAAAGTTCTGATAAAGCTAATGAAACCAACTTTCATGTTTCTTTGAAATAAATATATATATATATATATATATATATAGGGGCCGGATCAGGTCCGGACGTCCGGATTTTAACAAAATCCGGACCTTTTTTTTTTTTTTTTTTTTTTTTTTTTGAAACTACTAAAAAAAAAAATTTATGGAACTGAAATTTTTTCATAATACAATGTTTTGGGCGTGATTTGGATGCCTATACCAAAACATTTCTGTACAGTCTGGGCAGACTGTACATACATTGGTTGGTATAGGTATTAAAAACACACCCAAAACACTGTATTATGAAAAAATTTCAGTTCCATAAATTTTTTTTTTTTAGTTGTTTCAAAAAAAAAGCAAAAAAAAAAATAAAAAAATTGGTCCGCATTTTAGATCCTGTCCGGACTCCCGGACAGGATCCATTCTGTATATATATATATATATATATATATATATATATATATATATATATATATTTATTTATTTATTTCTCCTCTTTATTTGGAGTATGAATGAAGTTTCTCTATTGGCATGGTTCTACAGCTGACTTAGAAAACCAGAGTATATTGCAGAAATACAGAACAATAAGAATAGAACTTATGAGACGTATAAAGGCAAAAAATGGCAAAAACTGCCTAAACTGGCCAATCACGCAGAAAGCCTGAAAGTAAGCTAAGCTCTTGTGACATCATCATTATTATTACTGCGTTTTCATGCTATACATGTACATATATATATATACACACATACATATATATTATGCCAATTAAGGAGTTTCATTTAATTAATAATTTGAAGGGATGATTATATGTACCAATTCATGTAGGAGGTGCGCAAGGTTTTTGGATAACACCACCCAATTTCTCAAGGTCTTGCTAAACTTATAATTCTAACTTACACAGCAAAGCAAAGGAAGGAGGACCCCTGCAGATTCTCTTTGATGAAAACATGGGAAATTACAAATTGCTTTACAATTAATCTACCGACCTAGCAAAAAAGAAAAAGAAAAAGAAAAAATAACTACTAGGAGTACAATATAAGCTTCTCCATGAGTTAATCTAAATCACGGAGGCAATGAAGAAATGCTCAACAATACAAAAACTACTAAAATAAAGAATAAAATCACCTGTATGGGAGAAGATGGAACGCTTAATTTAGTTGTTCATATTTTAGCATCATGAAGTTGACAAATATTTCTCCTTCATGCGGCTGATGAGCTTAAATTTTTCCTCTGCTTCAACCTGCTGACGAATGTCAGATTGCAAAGCTCGATCAGGGTGAAAACGTAGCAATGCTCTTTTAAAAGCTACATGCACCTGAAATAGTTGTTGCTAAACTTTAGTAAATTGTTACAGCCCCACAAAGAAAAACACATGGAACCTTAAAAAAACCATTACAACATCAGTAATAGATTCAGATAACTACATCTAACCTCCCTCACACGTAGGCACCCTCTAGATAAATCATCATATTGCACTTTCCCTATAGACGACACTACGACAGGGTCAAAACAACCTTACAAAAGCTCTGAATACCTTTCAAACCTTTTCCTTTTTACCAATATTATATTCCACTTGGATGTTGTGCAGGAGTATGTGTCTACAGATATATAACATTATATTATAAATTTTGAAGTTCAATTTGAGACATTATCAAATTAAAACTGATAATGATTCATACAAATAGTTACAAAAGAATAAATCTTATCACTAGAAGTATTTTTTTTGATAGTTTACAATATTCATTATCATATTTACTAATATTAAAGGAATTTATATAATTTTGAGTTTAAAAATGTCTCAAATTGACTTTCAAAAAGTCAATAATGATCTTATAGTTTGGAATAGAGGGAGTGGGTGTGCATGTGTGTTTGTGTGTTAGTGTGTGTGTGTGTGTATCACTTTATTTTATATTTTTACCTCTACATTTATTTAGTGTCTAAATTATTGTTGTTATGAGTTAATTTAGTCCTCTATTTTATTACTCAAAGTCTTTACTAATTAGGAATGCTATGTCATAAGATTCAGGAAATCATTTTCGTAAAAGAAAATACAAGCAACCTCTGTATCAACAAGACAACAAAGTCAATTGGGGAGCAGAGTGAACTTTTTGATATAGAACACTAACACTATTATGCTACGTTTAGATTGGAGTAATGACGGTGAGAATGGAATGAAAAAAATTGTGTTTGGTTACTTGAGGGAGGAAGAACATATTGAATAACTCATTCCAATTAGAATGGAATGAATCATTCCACTCTTCATTCCATTCCTTCAATTCAAACGTAGCATTAGAGTATTTCCTTTTCAGCATAATCAAGATTGTACCCCAATATAGAAAAGGGAGGGGTGCGTAGGTTGACTACGGATATAAAGGCTGCCACAAATTCTACTATGGCTGTGCTTGATGCTAATGGCTCCAACTCTAGATATAATTATGACCTGTGATTTTATCTTGCTTATGTAATCAGCTAAGAAAAATGGATTCCAATACCGATTAGTGTAGCCAAAAGAAGTCTCTTTCCTTGGCCTAGGTGAGATTATGTGCAGTGCACCATAAGAATCTCAGGCAACAGGAACTACATCTTGCTTATTAGCACAGACAGCCTTTGCCTAGAGTGCGAAGCAATAAAAAGATCTTTTTTGCCTTTTTTTCGTGTTAACCGATTTATTGTCACTCATCTCCATCAACTAATCAATGGCACCCATGTCCCTTATAAACTGTATATTATCTTTATCTCACAAATTATTCTTTCCATCCTTACCGTTCTCGAAATGTCTTATATCCCGTGTATCCTACAAAAAACTAAGAATAGACTTTGTAGTTTGCTAACAGAAACCAAATGTGTCTTGATATATTAATACCAGTCCTGAAGAACCAACTAATAATAATGAATCAAATTTGGTGATGCTTATAAGTCTTAACGGCAACAGGCAAAATGTTATGAACCTATTTCACCCGAAAGGGGGGAGGGGATGGAAACACATTTCAAAATTTTAAATTACAAAGAAACTTTATTTTCTATGTTCCAGCATGCAAAGCTCTATCAAAATTAGGTTTAAAAGGCAACATTTTAATACTAACATAAAAGGCAAATTTGAGAGAATTTTTCTGGCATTACAGAATCAAAGCATAATTAACATCAGGGCATTCAATCAAGCGAAATTTACAAAATTAACAGGCAGGGTATTCAATCAAGTGAAATTTACATATTAAAAAATGTGAAGCAGGCATAAGTGACAATGCATTTGTAGCGGGTGTTCTGAATTACTTAAAAGTCTATAATTGGGCTTCATTTGTTTTCTGCATTGTGTTTGCAAGAGTATGCACTGAACAGAAAGAGTCTTGCTCACCTCATTTGCACCAGAGTCACCAGGCACATGGATTCCTAGACCACGCAATATCGAAGCCATATCATGGCAAGTTGTTTCCAGTCTATTAAGGGCCTTCCTAACTTCAGCACGCAGTTGCTCTTTCAAGTTCAAATTTTCCTCATCCTTAAGTATACATAAAAGCATAATTAAAGATCAATCTTGATAAAATATAAAAACCACCAGCCAGAGTAAAGGGATAAAGCAAATGAGCTGTTGACATATGCAAGATGTAGGGCCAAAGAATAGAAGGAAAAGATAATTTAACATGACATATTAATTAAAATGTGCAAAATATGAGAAAAGAGAAAACCTTCTTCTGAGTCTCACGCATTTCTTCTACACGTTGTTTTTGCCTTCGCTCCATGTCTAACAAACGCATGTTTTCTGCTCTTTTTCTTTTCTGCAACCGCTTCAATTGTTTTGCTTCTTCTGCCTAAAGAAAAAGATTGGCCATAGTATATATCAATAATGGTTTATCCACTTGAGCACAGGCATTGCTATTTCATACTTGCACAGAATCTAACACTGCTATTTTATTGCACAGGTGTAATGCTAGACATTGTCGCTACCACCAGAATTACAAATAGAAACAAAAGTTCTCACGAATTAGATATAGGAAAGGGAACTGGGGCATAGATTTTTTTTCTTTCATTCAACTAGTAACAGATGCAAAAACTACTTGTCTGTTCTTTTTATTTAATAATTGGAGGACACTTGGCAAGAGGAAGTGAGTGGATTATATGGTTGTGGGTATAATTTAAAGAAATTCAGAAGTATCTAGATTATAAAAGGTGATGTAACACAAGGTGGAAAGAAGAAATGAGAGTTACCTATCTCCACACAAAATGGGTAGAGAAACACACACAAAAACACTAAGAATATATCCAATAATCTGGAAAAAATAATGAAGAGTTGCAATGCTTAAATAGAAATCCTAAACTTGGAGAATAAGTAAAAATCCTAATAAAAACTCCCAAAATGTTGGAGCCAAGACTTAGATCTGCGTCACTTTACTTTCTAATTCCCAAGTAAACCATAAGTTAGCACCGAGCGAAAGCAGATTTTGCCTTGCTAATAAGCAACTCCAAAAGTATGGCTCCAGACTCCACGCCAAATTTACAGACTTGTGTAACAACAGATATCCACAAGATCTGTTCATAAGTTTCCCAGAACAGCCTCTGTAGATCAAATGGAAGTAGCTTTACAAATTGTAATGCCACTTAGGGTACTTTGCAAAAGGGGGTTACTCATGAGATAACCCCTACTTTAAGTATTCTCTGCTCTCTCCTTCCCATATTCTTCTTATTCAAGCTATTGAGATTACTTCACATCTCTTTAATTCACTTCATAAAATATTTGCCCAACTTGTTCAGTAAGCCATGACACAAAAACCTAGAAGAAATCAGAAAGCTAGTGTGCTGCCAGGTGGCCCTCTGTGTAGGCATTGGATAACAAACACCTGTTTTCACTTGTTAGTGGTGACCCCATTTTCTTGCATTCTTTCTATTCTGTTTATAAATTTATGGTTTCAACCAAAAATAAATATTATATCTCTTAGTGAAGCCAAACAGTAGACTCCTTCATTGTAAAGTTATGTGCATACAAAACTAAGTCAAGAATTTCAAAGTTCAATGAAAAGGAAAAAGAAGAAAAATGAAGATTTACTCAAGTTTTCTATTGCATAAAGGTTCAGAAGCAACCACTCACTCAAACTAATAACAAACAATTTGCAGCAGTCAACATAGGATCCATCACACTAACAAAGAAAATAAGAAGAAACAAACTGAATAAACTACAAACCTGAATTTGTAATTCTCTTTGCCTAGATGCCAACTCTTCCTGTACTGAACGTTTGTATTCATCCGTCTCCTTGTGCATTTCACGGTTAAAAAACACAGAGTCATTACCTGTATCCCCAAGACAAGATTGACTATTAAAGACGTCATTTTTCTTTTCCATTGAACCATTTTTATAGGTCTTGTTACCTATTCCAACATCTTGATTACTATCAGTAGATTCAGTACAAGAACGGGAAGCACTAGCATAATCGCTCATGCCAGATTGATGACCATTACAAATATCATTTTTCATTTTGGAAGTGCTTCCTGATTTGCCATTTGCAATAGAGGGAGATCTATCTACTTCCTCGTAACTACTTAAACTTGGGGAATCTGAGTCATCATTACAGCTGTCAGATTTTTTTTCTTTTCCAATATCTTGGAGACTATCAGTACAAAACCTGGAGGTACCATGCTGATCATCCCTGGTGAATATATCATTTTGCCTCTTTAAAAAAGCTTTTTCCCATTGCTCTTTAAGCTTTCCAGAAGAACCTTCGAACTCAAAATCAGGACAATCATCATCACCATCCTCATCAGATGAACCACTCTCTAAGCTGGTATTCAAACCATAATGATTGCTGGTGGAAGCTTTACCAGAGTAAGTTCGCTTGCACTTCGATAACTTCACTGGAAAATTATTTTCCTGAACAAACTGACCCTCATCCAAATTGTTGTTTTCAGTGTTTACGTCATCATCATCAATGCATATGACAGTTGTGAACGAATATTTTTCGTCTTTCCTTAGACCATTAGAACTCGAACCTCGTAATCTCTTTGGCAAAAATTCAGGAACATCAATGATAATAACATTATTGTAGTTATCACTATCAACATCAATTATAACTACATTATCCGTTACCCCCTTGTTCTTGCACTTTTTTAGAGTCTTCCCTCCAGAACAAGTTCTTGGTTGAGGTTGGCCTATAGAGATCCCTTTTCCTCTCATTTGCCACTACATTAGAGAACAACAAGGAAGTAAATGACAGTCAGACAAAATGTCACAATAATACAGCCGAAATATCATAAAAACAAAGATTTAGACCTTACAATATATATCAAGTTAGGCACATGTTGATAGTTAGTGACCAAGTTAATTAATCAAACCTTTATACAGGGCAAATATGTGTTAACATTTTATCTACCAAAAAGATAACATAGAATGGATATTAAAAATCCTCCAGCCGATCAATGATGAAGAAATTTCACAACCTTGATCTGGAAATCAAACTGTCAAGGTCCATCAATCACTGATCAATTTTAATAAGTCGTATAGCATATTTTGTCTACTATTCTACAAAATTCATAACAAGAAAGTAGCAGATTGTTAAGATTTATTATTTAAGTTTGGTAGTTCTTGTTTGTCCTAGTCTTTAGGGATTTATTTAGTTGAAAAGATCATGCTTTTGTGCCTAAAGAAGCTGCAGAAAGTGGTTGTCATTGTCCTGTTTTTATAGGATCTTAAGTTAATGGTAATTGTGTTCTGTTATTTCCCTTCATGTGTAATGCCTATTTTTAGGCTACTTTTATCAATGAAAATTTATGAGTTTCCAATTCTTATTTTTTGTATCAGTGGTATCAAAGCCACGCATAGGAGAGAAAAGTGTGAGAGTCCTGCAAAAGTGTGAAAGTCCTGCAACAGTGTGAAAGTCCCCAACCAGTCCACAATAGCAAAGCAGTGAAGTGATGGCTTCATACTCCAATTTTGTGCAGGTGGCAATTACATGTTTTGATGGTCACCATGACCATTGGAGTATGCTAATGGATAATCTTCAGCAGTCAAAAGAATATTGGCTCATCGTTAAATCTGGAATTGGAGAATCAGCAAAAGATGCAGACTTGACAGATGCCCAGAAAACAGAGTTGGAAAGGGGAAAGTTAAAAGATTTGAAGGCAAAAAATTATCTCTTTCAGGACATTGATCATCCAATCTTAGAAACAATTCTTAGCAAAAAATGCATTCTTTCTTGATGATCTGCAGAGCTCCTTGTTGGTCCATGAACGGAAGATGAACCGAAGTTCAACTTCAGAGGAGTGAACTTTGAAGGCTTTTCTCAAACTCTAGAGGAAGGGGTAGAGGTAAAGGTAGAGGAAGGGGAGCTCGGGAAAATAAAGATGGCAGCAGGTATTTCCAAGCCAATGATGATCAATTTTCGGGCAAAGGCAGAGGACGAGATCAACATTTTGACAAATCAAGGTAGAGTGCTTTAGGTGTCATAAATCTAGACATTATCGTTCTGAATGTTATACTAAGCTGCCTAATGACAAAGAAAAGGAAGAGCAATCGAATTTTGCCAAAAAGAAGGAAGTGGAAACTTTGTTGATGGCTATTCAAGTTAATCAGGAACTTGAGTCTGATTTTTGGTATGTGGATATGGGTTGCAGTAACCACATGTGTGGGAAGTAAGTCTTATTTCTCTTATTTAAATGAAGACTTTCATTCTACATTAAGTTTTGATGATTGTTCCACTGTGTGATGGGAAAGGGTGATATTAAGATAAGAACCAAGAATGATCTTGTAGAAACAATTTCTAATGTCCTTTATGTTCCTGATTTGAAAAGTAATTTGTTAAGTGTTGGTCAATTACAAGAAAAAGGTTATGTGATAATTATCCAAAAAGGTGTTTGTGAGATATATGATCCTTCAAGAGGAGTAGTAATTGTTGTTGTTCGGATGAATTCAAATAGGTTGTTTCCTTTGAAGATAAGAACATCTCAACCTTGCTTAATGGCTAAAGTAAAAGACCTTTCATCGCTTTGACATTTTCGCTATGGCAACTTGATTTTTGGCGAATTAAAGACTCCAACAGAAAGATATAGTGACGGGCCTCCCTCAAATTCATATTCCTTCTCAAAAGTTTGTGAAGAATGTGTTGTTAGCAAACAATATCGTTCTCAATTCCCGCAAGGAAAGTCGTGGAGAGAAAAACATGTCATGAAGTTGGTACATTCCGATATTTGTGGACCGATAAATCCATCTTCTAATGGAGTTAACAGATAATTAATTATTTTCATTGATGATTATACTAGAAAAACATGGGTTTATTTTTTGCAAGAAAAATTAGAAGCTTTTAGTGCATTTAAAAGCTTGAAGGCTAGAGTGGAAAATGAAGCAGGAAAAGCCATTAAAACTCTTTGTATTGATCGTGGTGGAGAATATAGCTCAAAAGAATTTGAAGGTTTTTGTGATGGTCAAGGTATTCGAAGGGAACTCACAGCTACTTATACATCGCAGCAGGATGGTGTATCAAAGAGAAAAAATAGAACCATCCTCTGGTGAAAAGCTTGCGAACATTCCAAATAATTTTTGGCCGGAGGCCGTGAATTGGAGCATTCATGTTCAAACAGAAGTCCTACCTTTTCTATTCAGAACATGACACCAAAGGAGGCTTGGAGTGGACGGAAACCAGCCGTAAATTACTTCAAAACTTTTGGTCGCATCGCTTATGCACATGTCCCGGATGAGAAAAGAAAGAAGCTTGATGATAAGGGTGAAAAGTGTCTTTCTTGGCATAAGTGAAGCTTCCAAGGCTTATAAATTGTTCAATCCACTCACAAACAAGATCGTGACCAGCAGAGATGTCATTTTTTATGAGAATAACACTTGGAATTGGAGCAAAAATTGTTCACACAGCCAATTCCAGCCTTTTTTTATGGAGAAAACATAGAAGAAATGCAGCAGCCTCTACAACAACAAATTTCAGCAACTAATGTTCCCGAAAACTCACCAACTCCAACAGTTGCTGAAACTTCATCAACAACAATAGAATCTACTGATGCAGTAGCTGAATCATGTCTTCGTCGTGTTCAAAAGAGTCCCGGATGGAAGACAGATTTTAAGGTACCCGGAATTGACCAATCTGAGGATCAAAATACTTTGCATTGTTTTTAGATTGTGATCCAACAGTTTTTAAAGATGTTGTCAAAAACTCAAAATGGCGGAAGGCGATCGATGATGAAATTGCCGCTACTGAAAAGAACAACACTTGGGAGTTGACTGATCTTTCAAAATGACATACTATTGGTGTCAAGTGGGTTTACAAGAAAATATTGAAGGAGAATGGAAAAGTTGATAAGTACAAGGCTCGACTCGTTGCAAAGGGACAAACAAGAATTTGGCATCAACTACAAAGAAGTGTTCGCTCCAGTAGCATGGCTTGACACTATTCGGTTGGTGTTATCCACTGCTGCCCAAAACTCATGACTTGTCTATCAGCTTGATGTAAAATAAACATTTTTGCATGGGGAATTGGAAGAAGAGGTGTACATAGTTCAACCTCCGGGAAATATGAAGCATGTTCACGAAAACTAGGTATACAAGCTAAAAAAGGCATTATAAAGCTAAAACAAGCACCTAGAGCTTGGTGAAGGTTTTCTTAAATGTCCTTACGAACATATTCTCTATATTAAAGTTGGAGCAGATGGGAAGATGGTTATTATGAGTTTATATGTTGATGACCTTATTTATGTTAGTAATGATGAAGTCATGTTTGCTAATTTTAAGAAATCTATGATGAATGAATTTGATATGTCAGATTTGGGGTTGATGCACTATTTTCTTGGCATCAAAGTAGTGCAATCTTCTGCTGGTATCTATATTTGACAAAAGAAATAAGTCTTGGAAATTTTAAAGAAGTTCCAAATGAAGGATTGCAATCCAGTTTTGACTCCATCTGAACTCTATCTGAAACTCACAAGATACGGAACATAAAAAAAAGGTGAATGCCACTCTTTACAAGTAAATTGTTGGAAGTCTTATGTATTTGACGTCGACAAGACCAAATATTATGCATGTTGTTAGTTTAATCAGCCAATACATGGAGAATTCAACTGAAGTTCATCTCTTATCAACAAAGAGAATTTTTCGCTATTTGAAAGGTACTGTAGATTTTGGAATTTTTTATAAAAATGGTGGAGAATCAAGTTTGATTAGCTTTTTAGATAGCGACTATGTTGGAGATATTGACGATTGAAAAAGTACTTCTGATTTTGTTTTTATGATAAGTTCAGGAACTATATCATGGTCATCAAAGAAACAACAAATTGTGACTCTGTCAATCACAGAAGCTGAATTTGTTGCAATTTTGCCCGGAAGGAGTAAGCATATTGATGTTAGATACCATTTCTTGCGTGATCTTTGCAATGATGGTGTAATTGATTTGGTGTACTGTAAAAGTGAAATCAGGTGGCTGATATTATGACTAAACCACTTAAGCCAGATGCTTCAAAGAATGCTTGGGTATGCTCTTCAAAGGATGTTGTTCAAGGGAGGGCATAACAGAATTGTTGAAGTCTAGTTATTCATCTGTTTATTCCTAAACTGATTTCTGCAGCAGATATCAGTTTAAGGGGGAGGGTGTTAAGACTTATTATTTAAGTTTGGTAGTTCTAGTTCCTAATCTTTAGGGATTTATTTAGTTGAAAAGATGGTGTTTTTGTGGCTACAGAAAGTGAAGAAAGTGGTTTTCATTGACCTGTTTTTATAGGATCTTAAGTTAGTGTTAATTGTGTTCTGTTATTTCCCTTCCTATGTAATGCCTATTTATAGGCTACTTTTATCAATGAAAATTAACGAGTTTCCGGTTCTTATTTTTTGTATCAGATAGTATATAGAATCCATAATTGCATCTCCTACCGAAGCAGAAGCAGAAGCAGCAGCAGCTGACGATTGAAAAACTAGGGAGTCAACTATATCAAACATAAACCCTAATTACTTACAAATATTAATCACCCAAAACAAAACACATAAATTATTAATCCTAATGATACGGAGGAATAAAATTACACCTCAATTCCTACTCAGAAAAGAAAAGTGGTGAAGATTCGAGAAACCAACGATGAAATTAATCAAATTGAAGATTAAGAGTAAGAAATTGAAATCAAATGAAAATGGAATCAAAAGATGTTACCTGGTGATAAAATTCGCTAATCTCTATCTACAGCTACGAATGGAACATACGGGAAGTGTTTATAATTTCAGTTTGTATGAATCTTTGCCTAAAGGGGAAAAACCAGAATAAGGCCGTGTGCTGTTTTTGTTATTGCGCTTATTATTTTTAATTTTTCACAAATATTTATTCTCTCTCTCCTATAGGAGTGAGCAAAAAACGGTTAAAACCGAAATACCGAACCGAACCAAATTTTTTTAACCGAATTATTTCGGTTTTTAGGTTTTTTTTACAATTTCGGTTATATCCGAATTATTATTCACTATTCGGTTACGGTTTCGGTTTGAAAAAACAGGTTATTCGGGTATCCGAATAACCGAACATTACTTATTAAAAAATTAATTTTATAATATTATAATAATAATAATAATAATAACAGTAATAATAATAATAATAGTAATAATAATAATAATAATAATAATAACAGTAATAATAATAATAATAGTAATAATAATAATAATAATAATAACAGTAATAATAATAATAATAATAATAATAGTAATAATAGTAATAATAATAATAATAATAATAATAATAATAATAATTCGGTTTTTTCCCGAATTACCGAAATTACAATTCGGTAATTCGGTATTCGGTAATTCGGTTATTGTTAAATTTCGGTTATTAGTTCGGATAGCAAAATCATCATTATTTCGATTTTCGGTTATAACCGAATAGCTTATTCGGTTCGGTTATAACCGAATGATCACCCCTACTCTCCTAGTCTTCCTAATAGGACTAGAGTACTAATAAAAAGCTTAGATTAAATAAAGGGTGCACTATTTTGACATAAATTTTTGATTATATTTTTACATGATGAGGAACTTACTCTTTTATTTTAAATAATATTAGAGATACAAATTATTCTATAAATATTTTATAAATTGTTGATGTGGTATACACTATCTCAGCATATTGTATAGGACCGAAGACTACATTGAAATAATTTGTTGACCAATATACTGAGGTAGAGTATACCACATCTGCAGTTTATAAAATATTTGTAAAATAATTTATATTTGTAGCATTACTCATTTTCTTTTAGTATGAGAGAGAAATATCTAAAAACACGTCAAAATATCAATTTCCTAAATTAAACGATTATCTTTTTAAGGAAGCTATTGGGATTTGGGGGTTTAATAAGATGAGCTAAGATTGTGAGTGACGTTATGTAAGGCCCCAACTTTTTATAAATATAGATTTAATTCCTCTATTTATTATTTTGAAATAGTAAGGGTTGAATGGATTAAAGTGATTAGTTATGGGCAAAATGCGCAAATATTTTAAATAAGCAGGTGGTTATAAAATATTCATTGTTGTCAAGAAATATTTGTTTGGTCGTGGAATATTCTTGCTGTCGGGAAATATTCGTACGACGGCGCAGTCTTTTGTGGGCCCCATAATGGAAAACGATTGGATGAAGAAAACGACAAGTATAAGTTGTTTATAAATAACGGCGTAGTTGTTACCGTTAATACTATTGGAATACCCGGTGGTTAAAACACAGTAATACGCGTTGTTGCACAATAGCACACGGTATTTCACCAATTATTGATTCTTACGTAACAAGGCACTACTCAATAATTGTTACAGTAATTACTGTTCAGTATTTTATTTTATTGATTCAATAATTGTTGCGTTGATTTTTTTATATTACTGTTATTTCAATAATTATCACTACACAGTATTTTTCATTATCAAAGCAATAATTCATATTATCTGAATAATATTATTAGAAAACATTATTGGCAATGTCTAGAAAGTTCTGTCTAAGGAGATGTTTGGTCACCTAATTACGCGCCAGTAAGGAGAAATTCTTATTGGAAAGCCCCCCTATTTCCTGGGAACGGCCTGGTTGCCAGTACTGTGATTCTGTAATATTATTTATGAATAATTAATTATTGATTTATATGATGAGAAAAATATTGATTTTATGTGGATATAGATGGAGAAAATTTTTAATGTGACAATTGTTGAAAATTAATATTTTATCTTTTCTGATAAAATAATATTTTATTATATTATTATAATATAATAATGATGATATTTTTACAATGAATATGGGATATATGAGTATATGAGGATGAAGAGTATTTTTGTTGCATTAAATGATTAACACATGTTTTGTGTGTCGGTGGACCCCATTTCTTGACTGAAATTTGATTATAGCCTGTAAAATCGTCTGTTTGTGAATTTCGGTCAATTTCTGTTTGAAATTTGGAAAAACTTTCTTCTGCAAAGTTGTAGAGAATTGAATTTTCTATAAAAAATCGTGAGATTCAAATTTTCTGATAAAAGGGATATTTATTATGAATTATTGAAGTTCTGAATTAATTAATTATTATTATTTGGAGTTTTAAATAAAATAATTGAGAAAAACGTTTTTCTTATTTATTGTGGGTGGATGGCTGATGTTGTGAGCTGGTGTGTGCGTAGGAAAATTTAATATATAAATATTAATATTATATTAAATTTTCTACTTTGGTGTTCTAAGCATTTTTCTATAAATAGGGTGTTTAGGTTAGAATTGAAAATCACATAAGAAACTAAAGGTTTCTCTCTCTTTCCCTCTCTATAATATCGAGCGTATTTGTGAGTATTTTAGTACTTTGAGTATTGCTATACGGGACAAGTTCTTTCAGAACTATATCCAGTATTCCAGTCAGAAGTACTATTCTTTCTGAGATAAGGGATGTTATTTTCTTCGTAAATGATATTATTTATTCAATATCATTATGCTGAAATATTGGTCTAAATTTTTATCAAATTTAGAACTTTTTCATGTCAGTGTTACTATTCACGAGTTACTATTCACGAGTACTATTCATGAAGCATGATGATTTTTTTGTGAAATTTCTATCTTTTGGTGTCGGAGTTACTATTCACGTATACGGCACTATTCACGTATACGACATTATTCACGAATACAACACTATTCACAGAAAAATTAAATTTTCTTTTCTATGTCCAAGATTGTCTGGTATGATTCTTATCTTTGATTGGATCTATGTTTTGGTCTTCATTCTTGAATTTTACTCCACACTGATTACTTATGAAGTATTTTTGAACTTGGATTGTATAAAGTACGAATCCTTAATATTTATTCTTTTGTTTCACTGGATTCGTTTTCTTTAAAATATTTTTCATCATCCTCAGTCCTAAATGATGATATAACTGAATATCTTTGGCCCGTAGTGCAAAGATGAATGATTTTATGATGAATATATTTGGCCCGTAGTGCAAAGATGAACAGGTGTTGAGATGAACATGACCGACTGATTAATATCTTTGGCCCGTAGTGCAAAGATGAACAGGTGTTTAAATGAACATGACTAATTGATGAATATCTTTTGCCTGTAGTGCAAAGATGAATATTTGATTTCAGATATATATTGATTGATGTTACAGGGATAAAATATCAACGATGAACTTTTAAATTCATATATAGAAGATAGTAGTTTGCATTCTCTACTTAACTTTTCTAATGAATTGTTGTTTCCGCTGCAGTTGTTGATCTAAAACTTGTTGTCTATTGTATTCTATCAGATTTTTCCATGTCGAAGACTATGGATAATTTGTTGTACATTATCTTAGTCATAATATTTTTTACTGGGCTAGTTGAGCTCACCCTTTTCCTTTTTGTTCCATTTTTCTTTTCAGGAGACGAGAATATAGTGAGAACTAGTCGGGTGTGGAGTAATGGTTCAAGACAGTTGTTTTAGTAGTCCTCACTATTTTGTAATACAGTATATCAATAATTGTAATGAGGACTTATTTGAGTGTGGATATTGTCTAGAAGACAATATTTGTATTAAAACTCACAGTTTATGTGTTGTCGTATTTTGCACGACAATTATATTAATGAAGTTGTAGTTGTTTCTGTACCATGTATTTAGCGACTCAGAATGGGTGATGTATACCTATTTTGGGGGTGTCACACGTTAAACAATCAATTAAGAGATGATATTCTAAGGGAACTGTTATTTTTACAAATAAAATTTAATATTTTTACAAATTTCCTCTCATACTCCTCCTTTATAAAATTAAAAATAGATTTTCAACCGATAATTTAGAAAAAGAGCTCTTAATTGGACATAAAAATTAAGGGTTAAGTTCAGATGACCACCTGAGGTTTAGGCGGTTTCCCACTTAACCACCTGTAGTCAGTAAACCTACATTTAAACTCTCAACCTTTTGAGGTGAAGTGAAAAAGTGTTTTTCGTCTTAACTCTGTTACTTTATTTGGCTAAAGACTTAATTACCCTTCATATATATATTTGAAAACGACAGATGTGAAGTGGGTTTTCTTTCATTTCATTTTAGATCGATTTCTAGGGCTAGAGAACGAGCGATCGTGGTGAAATCTGGGGCTAGAGAGGCGAGAGAAATAGGGTGTGGGTTTAGTGTGTTCGTGGTGGATCTTCGTGATTTACTGGGTTCCCACCTTCGCTTGGTCTGTGATACTTAATTTGGTGCCGATTTAGGTAATTTTCTCCTTGTCTGATAGATATGATATGTACTTTATTTTTAATTGTGAGTTGTTTGTTGTATATGCATGCATATTTTTTGGATGAATTAGTTAGTATATTTGGTGCTAGATAAAGTATGCTCACTACTATGGTCCCCCTTTCTTTATTACTATATTGTCCCCCTGTGTTTGCCCTATGTCTGCCACTGACATTGGTCCCCTTTTTGTGATACTTGTTATAAAGTATTGTATGTTATTCAAACCTTTCTCCTTCATTTCTTTAATGCAGAATGTCTATCAGAATTGTTTTTCATTATGGTGGGAAGTTTGTTAAAGATCCAGTACACAAGTATGTTGGGGGTAGTGAAGAAATAGTAGAGACTGTTGGGTTGGATTACCTTTCTTTGCTTAGTATACATGAATACTACTCTACTTTATGCCTAGTTTCAAATATGAATATTTATTATCTTGTATCTGAATATGAAATTTGGGAGGGTGGGGCATTATTGATGCAAAATGACAAAGATGTCATTGATATGATTGATTTCTTAGTTAATGCTGAGAGTGAGGAGGTGCATATATATGGATAAGAAATGAAGGGTCCCATACAAGTTGTTAGGCCAGAAGAAGTTGAAAATGATAACATTAGGTATATATGTGGTTTGACAACTGATAACATGAACCAAAGTGAAAATGAAAAAGACTTTGGACTTTAAAGTGAAACAACTGATAACATTAACCAAAGTGGTATGGAATTTGCAAATCATGAAATTTTTAGACAAGCATTAGTTGAATTTTCTGTTAAAGGGGGTTTGACATAAAGTATATTCAAAACAACAGAAAAAGAATAACTGCTAAGTGTAAAGCTGAAAACTGTAAATGGAGGATTCATACATCAGTCAAACAGGGTGAACAAACTTTGAAGATAAAATCGTTTGGGGGGGGGGCATACATGTACTGGACAGGATAAGAATCATCTTGTTGATAGTAGATACTTGGCCAAAAAATATATTCATGACTTGAGAGATAATCCTAAGTGGGATTTGCAGACATGGAAGAAGAATGCACAAAAAGAATGTAACTCTACTCTAAGTAAATCATCCCTATATAGAGCAAAAATAAAGGCTTTAATACATATGCAAGGTTATGTAGGAGAGTATTATAACAGACTGATGGATTTTGTGGAGACAGTTAAACAGTTTAACCCTGTAACAATCTTTAAATTTTGTAGTGAGGGTCTAGATGAAAGGCCTGGTTCACTACCTGTTTTTCAGAGGCTTTATATGAGGCTTGCTGCTTCCAAACATGGGTTCCTAGTTGGGTGTAAACCTATTATAGGACTAGATGGGTGTTTTTTAAAGGGGATTTTTGGAGGGCAGCTACTGAGTACTATAGGAAGAGATTCTAATGACAACATACTTCCCATTACAGTTGTTGTTGTTGAAATTGAATGTAAAGATAGTTGGCAGTGGTTTCTTACTCAGCTTCTAGATGACATAGGTGAAAATGAAACAAGAAGTTATGTTTTCATTTCTGGTAGGCAGAAGGGGCTAGTAGAGGTGTTCAATACAATGTTACCCAACAATAAACACAGATTTTATTTAAAGCATTTGTACAAAAACTTTAAAATTAAGTTTATAGGGAAGCTGCTTAGGGATTTATTCTGGAATGCAGCTAGTTGTGGTGACATGTTCTCATTTGAAGCAGCCATGAAGGAGGTGCACAAAGCTGATGCAGAAGCAACTAAGTGGTTAATGGCTGTTGGGCCAAAATTTTGGGCCAGGTGTCATTTTTCCCACTATTGTAAGTGTGATGTAGTAGTGAACAACATGAATGAGTCATGGAATAATTACATCCTAGAGGCAAGGGATAAAGGTATAATAAACATGCTAGAGTGGATAAGAAATAAATTAATGGTTAGGTTTCAGGTAAAAAGGGAAGGCATGGACAAGTATGTACGGTCACTTGGGCCCAGAATTCAGAAAAAATTGGAAATGATTAAGAAAACTTGTAGGGGATGCACTGCTTTGAAGTTTAGGCCTGGAGAATTTGAAATAGAAGTTGATAACAGAACATGGGTTGTGAATTTGAATGATTGGACTTGTGGTTGTAAAATGTGGCAGCTTAGTGGGATTCCATGCAGACATGTTGTGTCTGCAATATGGGCAAATAGGGAGCAGTCAGAGGCTTATTGCCGTCAATGCTATAACAAGGATGTATACTTAAACACATGCAACTTTATCATAAAGCCTGTGCCAAATCACCATGAGTGGGTTCACTCCAATTTTGCTAAGATTCAGCCTCCAATCTATCATAAGCCCACTGGCAGACCAAGGAAACTCAGAAGAAAGGCTGCAGATGAACCAAAAAACCAACATAAACCAACAAGAAAAGGTGGCACTGTCACATGTGCAAGGTGTTTAACACTAGGGCATAACAGTAGGGCATGTACATTGTCTTTTCATCCTAAATCAAGAATGAACAAGGTAGCTTCTTTATGTTTTTCATACATTCCAATTGTATTTTTAACTCTTATTTATAACTCTTATTTATAACAGTTTAACATGTTTTGATTTTGAGACAAATAACAAAGAGTCAATTGCATAGTCAACACAGTCAGACATTCCAACCAGACATCCTGTTAAAGTACATTTTAATGGTTGTAAACTGTAAACTATTTTTAAAAACTTATTTGTATTGGATTACTAGACTTGTGCATTCCTTTTCAGCCAAATCCCATGCCACAAAATCTGCAGACTAAAGGACAGTCAAGTCAAGGGACTGTTAATGCTACAACTACTTCAGAAATACCTAATCAACCCAAATCAAGTTGTCAACCTAATCCCACACCAACTTTGTCTACTATGTGGAGTAATCAGCCTGTTTCAAGCTCACAGCCTACGAGGAAGAACATAAAGATGGGAGCCATAAAGAGCAAGATAGGCAAATCACCAAAAAAAAAGATGATTGGGGGGATTAAGGCTTTAATGTTTGAATGTATAATTTTTGTCAGTTAACTTTTTTTGACAAGTGTGATTGTGTATACTTTGTCAAATAGATAGTTTTTGGACAATGTTTTAATGACAAGTTTTTGCACTATGTTTTATAGTTGGATATTATGTAACAGACTTGGAATGTAACTCTTTAATGTTTGAATGGGTAGTTTTTGGGCAGTTAACTGTTTGAATCAGCTTTGCAATATTTCACACCTTATACAGTTTATACATTGACAATTTATACATTACCATTAAACATTAAACATTAAACATTACCATTAGACATTGAATATTAAACATTACCATTAAACATTGAACATTAAACATTACATCATAGTTGGTAAGTCTCCTAAACTACCATTAGTTTATACATTCATTTGTTACTAATAAAATACATCATAACTGACATGAAATACAACACAAGTCCAATAACAATTATCATCTTCACATTACTTTCAACAACTATCATCCTACTTGGTATGTTATTCAGCTCACACGAACACTTGCATTTTGTTCCATTCACCAATGTCCCCATTCTGTCATTGTCTTCATTGGGGCCACTGACTATTCCACTTAAGTTTGTTGTAGAAGGCAAGCACCATGCCCAAAACTCACACTCATCGCATACAAAATATAATCTCCCCTTCGATAGTTTGTTCGAGTCAACAATTCTTACACTTGCTTTTTTCTCACATTTACTTCGCTTAGGTATGTAGCGCAACTCACCATTCATCCTTCCTATATCATTGCTTGACGAAAACATGACTCCTGATTCACATAAACAACACGAAGAGTAATATCAAAGAGTAGACCATAAATGTATATATATTATTTTCATGGTTAATTTATTTTTTTGCTATAATCTAATAAATGCTATAATAATTAATTTGGTCTAATTAACACCACATAAACAAGTCAAGCCCAAGCTTTACTTTGGTCTAATATATAGTTTTCAGTCAAAATAGTTCTTTTAGAACTTTTATCAAACAGTTGATAGGCATAGTTTTAGGTTACTAATTTCATAGCTTTGTTTACAATAACAACTCATAACAACATCCTTATTACTCCACAACCATACCTATCTCCTTGTGCCTAATTTTCATACATAACAGTAGCATACCAGTGAACTAAAATAGCAAGCAACAACATAGCAACTAAAAGGACAAACAGTCCTTCAAGTTCAGATCGAGCCATTCGGCTATGAAAGTAATTGATATTGACAAGGATGGAATAAAAAAGGAATGGAAGGGGATTGGAAAACTTACCTCGAGAAATTGCAAATGGTTGTTGCTCAATTCTTTCTCCTATATCAGCCGGATTCCATTTCCTTCTCTCACTATGTGCTACGGTTTTTGGAGCTTAAGAAGTAGCTTTCAATTTCGTCTGCGATGGAGCTCAAATAGCTGAAATGGGAAGAACAAAATGATTGGATCTGCTCTTACAAGCCAACAAAGAGGAAGAAGAATGGGTATTTAAGACATTTAACAGTTGTTTTTGACCGATACAACCCCTTCTCACGCGTTTTAGGCGTCTGAAATACACGCACAGTTAATTTGGATGGAAAAGGTGACTTTTTCACTTCAACTCAAAAGGTCGAGAGTTTAAATGTAAGTTTACTGACTACAGGTGGTTAAGTGGAAAACCGTCCAAACCTCAGGTGGTCATCTGAACTTAACCCAAAAATTAAACATGAGTGCTTTACAATTTTATCTATTTGTATTTTTACCCCTCATTTAGGGTCAAAATATAAATAGATAGAAATTGTAAAGTATTCATTAAACTCAAAAATAAATATCGTTACAATATATTATGTGTTTTAAACTAACAACAAAGTACTATATTTTTACCTTTGAAATGAATAGGGGAATTTGCAATGCGCCACAAATTTGAGAATTGAAGAATTTGTTTGCCAAGTTTTTGTTGTTTTTCTTCTGCTTAGTCGTCAATTACTTTAATTTATTACAAAAGAAATGAATGTTGAACACTCACATTCATATGTGTGTTTTTAAAAAAAACAAATCTCAATATTTATAAATAAATAAAAAAATCAAGGATTTCTTTCTTTTTTAAAAAATAAAAATAAAAAATCTAGTCTCCCCACGCACAAGGAACATTTTATAATTGATGCTTTAGATATATATTACAGTCAAGGGCTAGCTCCATTAGGTTGAGTGTTTGGCTTGGTTTTGAGATTTTATGAATGTAGGCTCTAGATTCTCATATACTGACTGCATCAAAATTTGTGTGAATGACAAATTTGTTCTTGACAATTCCAAGTTCCAACTGATGAGGCAAGTAATAATAATATCCCCTTGGTTTAAAAAGCAAAATATGTACGCATGTAGTACTTTTTGTTAAGTATTTATTATCGTGCAAAGGAAAAAATCAAATACTTGACTGAATTTTTTCTAATCAATCAAATCAAATCAAATCAAATATATAGTAATAGTAGCACAAGCAAACAGTAAAGGGCTCCAGTTGCAGATGCTGCAGTTCAACTTTCCCATATCATGCATGCATGCTCTTCTTCCTATTACTAATATTGGGTTATGTATGTATAGTAATAATGGCTTTTACAGCAATTACATTTCTAGATTCAAAAATATTAAAGTTTTTGTAAAGTTGAGACCAGCTTATGAGAAAATTGTTATGTGATAAAATTGAAGTAAACTCTTGAAGAATAAAATATGCTAAATGTACATTAATGTTGATGACCATTCAATACCAACATAAGACTAATCTCATCTGCCTCAAAACGGTATAGGCAGACTCTAGCAAAGAAGGCAACAGTATGAAGCAAATGATCCAGATCAACATGATGAAGACGGCGATGCCGTTATTGTTACTGATGATCCAGATCTGACATTGGTGTTCCATTGCCCTCGGCAGAACTGGTGGCATTCTTTACCTGTAGAGGTAGAGGGCGAGGAGCTCGTCTCTGCACACAAATTCATCTTTTGGGTCAAGTTTGGAAAGCCAGGAAACTCATTATCAGATCCCTCCATTGCTTTACCTCCTCTACTAGCTAAGCCTAAGAGTATGCTATAAAGATTACGAAATCATATAATATGTCACGCAATCAAAATTATTAAAAATTAAAATGTGTGCTATATGTTTCTCACATGCTTTTATTTTAATGATAATATGATTAATCAATGGGAGCATGATCCAGCCTGAATGCTGCAAAAAATAGAAAGGAATACTTGCTATAAACTAATTATAACGTATACTGTTATAGCAAGTTGTTGATCAGCCATTCATGTGAGGGAAGAGATGACTGCTATACGTATACTAATTAGTTCTCAGTCAACTTGATTAAGACATTTGTACAACTTGGTTTGTACTTTGTTAAATTTAGAGGTGTGCAAATTACCTTGTCTCCAAAAATTGTAGTATATTAATTAAGAGTAAATCAGTTATAACTTGGAAATAGGATGGGGGCAGGGCTGCTGCCTAATGGCAGCAGCAGGAACCATTTTGGGAGCAAGATCTAGGGATTTCCTTGACTTAATGATCAACCTACTTAGTAGCCCAGGAGGGAAAAAATTCTGGCTCCGCCCTTGTTAATATACATATAAACATATAAACATAATATCTTCTTCTGTTCTTCATGTGACAAAAGGAATCAGTGAATACTGCATGCGTATATTTGCAGATAACAAAGTTTTCAGTGACAGAAGCTCAAGATGCACGTGCCATTTATTTTAAATAGATTTCCATGCTCATTATCAACTTTCAAGAACAATATTTGATGATTATTATAAGAGATGTAGCCAGCGCCACCGATCACGGCCACAAAAACCGTTTATATATATATAGTTAGTTATACTTGTATGATACACATCATTATTCAAAGTCTTTGATTTTGCAATGACTACATACATATACAATTAAATACTGTGGACCACTCCCAACACACAAAAAAAATGTTACAGAATAATAGATTCTTGACTAGTCCAAGCAAACATTAAATTATGGTCTACGAGATCTGTGCACATTTGTCTGTCTATAATTTCCCCCACTTTTCTCTCTTGGAAAATGGATTTCTATCAAATGAAAATGGAGTATAAAATCTGGACAAAATACAAGCAGGAATCAAGTAGAAGTAGTATCCACATCACATGGAGTGCTTGAATGGAATGTTGAACTACTAGTAAATCGTTTGCAAAGGAAGATGTGGATTGATCAAGATCATCTTCATTCAATCTCATGTCCTTCTGAATTCGGCATGGAATTAATAAGTTTGATGGTAACACACGGGTTATAAAAAGAGGATACATGCATAAAAAGGTATTATAGGAAAAGAAAACTTCAAAGAAACTGCTGCTATGCATTGCTGACATTCCTCTGAGGTGAGGTGGAAGTGTGGAACCAATCATATATAGTGAGACAAGCCACAAGGCGGTACCCCACATCAACCCTCTTTTAGACCACCAATCTCCATATATATATATATATATATATATATTGAGTGGGAAGAACGCATTGGATTAGATTTCTTTTAAAAAATAGAGACATTTCAGCTAAAGTTCTCCCCTCTTTCCACACGGTACTTAATTGTTTGTTTCCATTTACATATTGGTTTTCAAACAGAGCACTATGCTCCCATCATGTAGTCAAAAGAAGAATGGATTAGATTGCTTTCCCGTTTAGGTGAGACTGCTTTTTGGATCAATGTTTGGCACAATAGCAATTGGCAAAAGAAAAGTCCATACTTGGATAAGAAGACCAGGTTTTGGCAACCACAATAACTTTATCCCAATCACAGAAATTTCACCACTAATGTCTTACTGTCATTCAGAATAGAAATGGAATATGAGATTAGCAACCAAATCCGTCCTCAGTAACCCTTTAACAATAATACATATCATGACTAATGATACGACAGCAGCCAACCAACGGGCCATGGCCGACTTTGATTGTATCTAGTAAGTTTGGTCAAGTTTGGTTGATGGATTCTTATTTCAACAAGAAGGTGGTTTCATACGGGGTTCTAATTTGGTTTTGACTTTTATCGATGTATATCATTATTATTCTCCAAGATTTTGGTAAACAATCACAAGATTCAATTCAAACTCCAGTCTTGCCACTAACATCGGAAACAAATCAAACAAAGAACAAAACTAACTAATAATCATCCCATAAAATTAGATGGAAGAAAGTTACTGTGTACAAATCATTCAGTCTTGCTTCCTAGCCATAACTCAATAAGGTTTTTCCACCTTTGCTTTCGTAAGTTCAACTTGGCGTTGAACCAAATCCAAACACATCGTGAAAAAGGGAAACGGGTAGTATTTACAAGCACTAGACTATATCATCTATGGTTTTTCAACCTCCTGATGCTAAGTCATTAGAAGTCTCAAAAAGGCTGAGAACTGTACTTAAAGGTTGTGCCATGAGGGGGTTTCTATATACATTGGGAGTGAGCAACAACTAGTAACCTTAAGAGTATGACCTCACCAAGCCAAAATTGCAAAAAGACCTGGACTTAAAGAGACCACCAAAGAGGAACCTCGTAGGAGATTCTTGGGGAACTTGATTTAACTCTTCAGTGTGGCCTTTTACTTGTAGTATAGTCTGTCCAATTGCTTGGCGGATGGAATCTATAATCTTGGTGTCAACGGGATAACCAGATGCACCGTGAACATAAAATGTATTGACAGCTTTCTCTCCTCTAGTTGCAACTTCTGCTCTGGTGACAGTGAGGCTATTCTCGCGGAAGATCCTAGTGACATCAGAGAGTAGTCCGAGTCTGTCCGTTGTGCATAATTCTAGCTTCAGCCCCTGAATTAAAAAATACATTGGTCAAGAAGCCTTCCTTAGAACTGAAAAAGCAACAAAACAATGCCGTGGAAACTTCTATTTTTTGCTAATAGATTATTTGCTATTGATACTAAGAATTACTAAAATAGTATATTCAAATAAAAAATGAGAAGATGACATACATGTTGGCATAATTACAGAATAATTCTTTAAACAATACAAATGGATGAAAGAGAACATAAACCCATAACAAACTGAAGCACTTGATGTGACAATATAAATCATAGTAACACGAGACTTGTTTAACGTTCTTATATTCATAGAACTAAACACAAACACAAGTAGCCTACTACGTTTCAACCTAAACAAAAGCCACAAGTGAACTCTCTATCAAAACTTCCTAGTCACCTTGATTACAAATTTACTGCAATTAAGTCCTGGATATCAATTAAAGAAAGATGTGATTTAGAATGATGATGATGCTGCTCTTACCTCAGATACTCTTCTTTCTATGGCTGCTTCAAGACACTGAACCACTCTTTGTCTCTCTGCCTCTGATTTGACAGGAGATCCATCTATATGTCTGATGCAGTATTCCTACCAATTCAACCAGAAATTTTATCAGCTTATATACTTTAAACAAAATAAAAAGGCTACTTACTCCCACAAAATAGTTCGGAGATCAAATGTATAGATAAACATACTAGAGTATCACTAACCTGGTGAGCTTCTGGTCCAGCAGCGTCGACATTGCCATGAAAAACTACATACTGCATGTCCGTCAAAGTGCAGATAGCGTCAAATATAAGTTTGGGCCTATCCTTGCAATGGATTGTGACAACCGAGTAATCTTTGTCATACCAATTAACAACGTTAACATATGGCCTTAATTTTTCGTCCAACGCTTCATCACTACCTCGTTCATAGTCCCGATCAGCAAACATCATCTGGTGAAGCCTTCTCTCAGTGTGGACAACCCCATGAGAGACTACAGTCTTCGCTTCCCTTGACTTGTTGCTGCCATTAAGAACATTGCGTAGTAGTTGCTTAATCACAGATAGCCTCTCTGGATTAGTAATTGCAGCCCCAGTTTCCTCATCAGTTACTTGCATTACAGCTGCAGCCCGGGTGTTATGGGTCCACACCTCAGCACTCACTACATTACATTTGAGGTGGGTGAGAACAGCACTCATCTCAGAGAGTAATCCAGGCCTATCACTTCCTATTAACTCAATAACCGTGTGGTCCATGGCAGATTTAACCCCAACAGATCTCATAGAATAAGCAAAACTCGAATCTGGTCCGAGAGCCTGAAAATAAACTCAAGGAATCAATTGAGTTACTATGTAAAATCACAAGACAAGTAAAACAAGATTGAAAACAGCTCACCTTCTGAATATAATCCAAAACCTCTACATCTGTGATTTTGTTCCCATCTTGATCAGTAACATTGAAGACTGGTGAAAAATAAGTGAACAAAATCTTACCATAAAAACCAAATGAACCATTTTCACATTAAAGAAAATAAATTATATAGATAATTTTAGGAGAAAGGGAAATGTTATTAAATACCATCCATAAACCAGCCTCCATCAGAAGATATGTAAGCTTTAGTAATGGTAAGGTTTAGATCAGTAAGAACTTGTACAACCTCCAGAAGTATTCCATGTTCATTAGCACTATCCACCTGCACCGTAGAATGAAATAAGTATCATAAATATGAAGACAAATAAATTGCATTAATGATAACAGAGAAGATTTAAAACACGACATACCTGAATAACAGTAGCATTTTTGCAGGAATCATTATCAATTACAACTCTGACAGCACAATAAAGGGGTAAAATGGAGTAAATCTCAAGTTATTTCATTTGAATTGAAGAGACTTTTCGTACAGAAGAAAAAAAGAAGAAAATAGGTACCTGGGTGGGTTCATCCTCCTAATAAATTTCTCATATTCATCATCCATGTTTTGTGAAAAACTAGTACAGGTCTCTGAGAAAATAAATGTAAGAGTTCAGATGGAGACCAAGGTGAAAACAAGTTATCAGAAAGAAGTGGTTACTATTATACACAGAATCACCATTACCAATCACAAAAAAGAAACCGCAGCAACTAGCAAGGAGTGTGAAGCAATTTATAAAGAATATAATGAAAATAAAACTGACCAATCATGAAGATTTGAAAGAGGACCAGAAGAACCCAGATACCAAGATGGCCAATTAAGAAGCCTTAACCTACACAAAAAGGTGTTTGTGCCTCTATTCGGGTGGGGTGGGGTGGGGTGGGGTGGGGTGGGGTGGTGTGGTGTGGGGTGGAGTGGTGGGGCTGTGTGTGAAAACCATAGCCCCATCAAACCATTGAAGCACAAAAGCAGAACCAAATATTCAAGACAACAATTGAGAGAAGGTAAAAAAAAAAGGAAGAGGAAGAAGAGCACAAATACTATAAATAAATCAGAGATTTGACAAACCCAACTACCCAAGGACCAAGGTTCAATGAAAGTAACATGTTTCAGACAACTAACAGAATCTACCAAATCCCATAAAAGAAAACCAGAGGAAAATAATTAATAAAGAAAAACCATGATTTAAAGTGTTTTAATTACCAAACCAAAACTAGTGGCGCAACCTTAAGCCCAAAAACACCCTTCGCCAAATTAACAAAAACAACCGCCTCAAATCTCAAAAACGAAGAACACAAAATAAGAAGGAAGAGCAAAAACGGAAGCATACCCATTACAATTCTTGAGGATTCTTGATCTGGCTCACCAAAATTTTATTGATTCTCTAAACCACACAACAGGCAGAGACTTATAACAAAGTAACCAGGACTGAAAAGGAAGAAATGGTTGGTCCTCCAAATCTCACACACACAATATATAGATACGTCCTTGTAAAATAAATATATTATTGCCTTATTTATAATTAAGAAAAGACAGATACCATATAATACAGTGAATCAAAGGCTCTATGACACGAAACTAATTCTAAAATATGCAACTTCTAAAGTACCCATAGACACAATATATTTACTATCTCTCTCTGTCCCACTTGTTTTCTCTCTCTAAAACTAATCGCTGATTTTTTATACTTGTATGTATGCGTATGTACGAAATATGAACTCTCCCTCTCTCTCCACTTTCTATTTTCAGTTTCTCTTCTAAATTCAGGCCTCAGTAGTTGAAAAGAAAGTTCCCAAAAAAACGAGGAGAGGGAATTATTATGGAAGGTTTGACTTTCAACTATCTAGAGCATATTAGCAACGACCCATGGTGTTAGGGGGTGAGGACGCGTTGCTATCTGCTAAAGTGCGCGGACAGTGAAAATCGTTTTTACTTGGCTGATTTACATTTACCCCCACGTGCCAGAGAAACAGAGTCGAGGGGTTTTAAATGCTCATAGTACTTTTATAACGGTTGTCACTGAATACTAAAATGTACTGGTTGCAGTTATTATAAATGAATACTTGCCGGTTTTAAATTTTTAATAACCAGTACTAAGAGATTAAATAAAGATATTTAAAAAATAATGTAAAAAGAATAAAATAATAATATAATTAAATTTATAAGAAATAAAAGAGAAAATATATATTTATATATATAATAGTGGACACAAATTTATCACTGACATAATGACATTTATAAACATATTACTCTCCCTGTTTCTAAAAAATTATAAAAAATAATTTTTGTTCATAAAAGATTGAGGTTACTCTTCTTACTTCATCTTGCAAATGAACTTTCTTTAATTGAATTAATATGATTAAGTAAACGAAAGTAATATTTGGGTTCTTAATTGTGAAATCTATGTTTCAATATTCCAACTTAAAAGAAATACCATAAAGCCCATTTATTGCTTTCCTTATATATCTATCTAATAAAACACAAATGATTTTGAATTTTCCGCTCATTCAATAAATCATCTGGGCTGTCCAAAGTTTAGGATAAATTTCACCATCCATCTATCTAATAAAATACAATCTATCTAATTCTATCTATCTATATCTATATTCTATATATCTAATTATATCTAATAAAATATAAATAATTTTAAATTTTCCGCTCACTCAATAAATCATCTAGGACGTTCAAAGTTTGGGATAAATCCCACCATCCATCTATCTAATAAAATACAAATAATTTTGAATTTCTCGCTCACTCAATAAATCATTTGGGTCGTCCAAAATTTGGAATAAATCCCAACGTCCATAGTGCCGGAGGCACGGGACTGTTGCTAGTATGTTTACATTTTACTATTTATTTATACTCGGTAGAGGAATAAAAATAAGTGGCTATTGATTTACATGTTTAAATCAAGGGTTCCAAAATGTGTTATTTATGGATCCAGTTATCAAAGTTAATTTTATATTAAGTTGATTAATTAATTAAAGAGATATTTGATAAAAATTGAATGAATTTGAATGAGCTGAATCTGAATGTTTAATAATTAACATGTCTGAAACATCTGAATGACAAAATTTTATTATTTTATCCCTCTAAAAAAAATTCAAAGTTATTGTAAATTTATTTAATATAATAGTTAATATATTTTCTTAAATTTTTTAATTTTTATTTTTTTTTACTTTTTTCAGCTGTTCATTCAATCATTCAGTCAAAAAATATGACTTAGCTATTCATCTCAATCATCTGACCGATTCAGCCATTCAGACGATTTTTTTCAAAATAAACGCACTTAATGACTGACTGATTGAGTCATTCAACCATTCAGATATATTCAGTCTTAAACAAACAACCTATAATACAAATGGTGAAGAAAGAGAAATCACATCCCTGATTTGTGTCAACACTGTATTGATCAATTGACCAAAATTAACTTCATGTTAATCACTCCAACAGTTGTTTATATGTGAATGTGCTTATATTATAAATTTATAATCTTATCATTTTTCTAATAATCATATATATTTATCTATCTAATAAAACACAAATGATTTTGAATTTTCCGCTCATTCAATAAATCATCTGGGCCGTCCAAAGTTTGGGATAAATCTCACCATCCATCTATCTAATAAAATACAATCTATCTAATTCTATCTATCTATATCTATATTCTATATATCTAATTATATCTAATAAAATATAAATAATTTTAAATTTTCCGCTCACTCAATAAATCATCTAGGACGTCCAAAGTTTGGGATAAATCCCACCATCCATCTATCTAATAAAATACAAATAATTTTGAATTTCTCGCTCACTCAATAAATCATTTGGGTCGTCCAAAATTTGGAATAAATTCCAACGTCCATAGTGCCGGAGGCACGGGACTGTTGCTAGTATATATATAAAGCAAAGATCAAGAATATTTTTTTTAAATAGTATTCTCCTTAAATAACATTCCGTTATTAAAACTACGTCGTTTTAGAGTTTTTTTTAAAAACAAGTTGGGCCGTGGTGATATTTTTGTAAATAAAACGAAAGCTAATGAGACCACTCTCTTTTAAAAGACTCCAAAACGTCGTAATTTTAATAATGGAGTGCTATTTAAGAGGAATGCTCTTGATCCTTGCTCTCTCTATATATATATACAGCAAGGATCAAGATCATTCCTCTTAAATAATATTCCTCCTTAAATAGCACTCTTTTATTAAAATTATGTCGTTTTTTAGTATTTTTTAAAAAATAAGTGGGGCCGTGAGTGGCATTTTTGTAAATAAAAGGAAAGCAAGTGGGACCACTCTCTTTTAAAATACTCCAAAACGACGTAGTTTTAATAAAAGAGTGTTATTTAAGGAGGAATGCTATTTAAGGAGAATACTTTTGATCCTTGCTTTATATATATATCGGTCCGGATCAAGTGCATGCCCCTTATCTTACTCACCCGTGCTCACCCCCCTTTAGGCGACGGTTTCGGTCATACAACCGTCATCTATACTTTTAGCGATGCTATATGTTGTTCGTCGCTAAAAGTATAGACGACGATTGTATGACAGAAACCGTCGTCTAAAAGGGGGTGAGCACGGGTGAGTAAGATAAGGGGCATACACTTGATCATTGCTCTCTCTCTCTCTCTCTCTATATATATATATATATATATGAAACTGATCATGTCCGGACTCCCGGACCTGATCAAAATTCGGACCCTTTTTTTTGTAGAACTAAAAAAAAATTATGGAACTAAATTTTTTCCATAATACAGTGTTTTTGGTGTGTTTTTAATACCTACACCAACTAATGTATGTACAGTCTGTCCAGACTGTACAGAAATATTTTGGTATAGGCATCTAAATCACGCCAAAAACACTGTATTATGTAAAAATTCCAATTCTATAATAAATATACGGTTGGATTTAATTTACCATTATTATAATTTGAGATGTAATAATACTCCCTCCGTCCCAAATTAATTGTTCAGTTTTGACTTTTTAAAGTCAAATTAACCATTTTTAAAACTAATCTTTTTACTATTTTTGCTAAAATATAGGTGAAGAGATTATAACCAAAAGAAAGTATATACAATTTATTACTAATCCTAATTTTTATAATTGTAGAAATATATTTATATATGCTTAATTATTAATTCTAAAAATAGTCAATTTGACTTAAAAAAGTCTAAACTGAGCAGTTAATTTGGGACGGAGGGAGTATTTAGATAAAGAATTTTGAAGTTGATAAGAATAAATTATGTGAGACGGTTTAAGAGTAGAGGAAGTTAAAAAATAAGATGTAACTTTTGTTGAAAGATATAATTAATAACTTTTTTTTAATCCTTTCTTTGCACTATCCTCCCGTATTTTTCATGAAGCTTTTACGATTAAAAGCCAAAACTACTTCAAAACCATTCTCATAAATAAATTAAATTTCTCCAATCGTTAGATTAATTCTTAAATAAGTGATAGTCTGACTTTGTAAAATTAATTAATTTCCGTCTAAAATTAATGGTGATAAATTCGGGTATTAAAACATTAATTACTAAGTACTAATATTGTTATTTTAAAAATTAAAATATCATAATTTATATCTTTGAAATTAACTAAATAAAAGACAAATAGAATTCTTATTTGTATTTAATTTCTTTGAGGGGGGTGGCCGTGGCATAAGGAATAATAATCTCAGTTATATAATAATACTGGTATTGTTTATGATAAGTAGGATTTGTTAGCAAAATTTGAAGTGACTAAGTGAGTGAGCCCACATGGTTGCCTGCTCCGCCCGGTCAAGATTGGCTGCGCGCAGATACGCTTGTCTTCCGCTCCATGTTTGCCACATGTCTCTCTGACTCTCTCCACCACATCCATAAGCATTCTGCATTCATATCCCACCCCCCCTCATCTATATTTCCTGTTCCCAGTTTCAGACTAGCAACTGCTAGGTAATTATATATATATATATATAGGGAGATGATCCATGGAAAACGTTAGATATTAACACTATTTCAACTAACGCTAATCTAGCCGTCCAATATTAGAGTTAATGGCTGAGATGAATGCCCAGCCGCTAGAAGGAGTAGCGGCCAGCAATAAATTAAAAAATCATCTCTGCTGGCCGCTAGAGGGAGTAGCGGCCAGTCAAAACGTCGACGTTTTGACTGGCCGCTACTCCCTCTAGCGGCCAGTAGAAAGGATTTTTTAATTTGGCTCGACTGGCCGCTACTCCCTCTAGCGGCCAGCAGAGATGATTTTTTAATTTGGCTCATGCTCCAGCCGCTAGAGGGAGTAGGGCCAATAATTTTTTTTTGGCTTAATTACATTATCCTGATTATCCTCTCACATACTATTTATTAATCAATAAATAAAATAATAAAAATTATAAGAATAACTATAAGGATAATCAATAATTATCTTTATACTTATTAAGATATTATCCATATACATATTGCTTATTAATCAGTAAAATAAAATAATAAAAAATTATAAGGATAATTATAAAGATAATCAGTAATTATCTTAATAAGTATAAAGATACTTATCGATTATCCTTATAGTTATTCTTATAATTTTTTATTATTTTATTTATTGATTAATAAATAGTATGTGAGAGGATAATCAGGATAATGTAATTAAGCCAAAAAAAAATTGTTGGCCCTACTCCCTCTAGCGGCTGGAGCATGAGCCAAATTAAAAAATCCTTTCTACTGGCCGCTAGAGGGAGTAGCGGCCAGTCGAGCCAAATTAAAAAATCCTTTCTACTGGCCGCTAGAGGGAGTAGCGGCCAGTCAAAACGTCGACGTTTTTGACTGGCCGCTACTCCCTCTAGCGGCCAACAGAGATGATTTTTTTAATTTATTGCTGGCCGCTACTCCCTCTAGCGGCTGGGCATTCATCTCAGCCATTAACTCTAATATTGGACGGCTAGATTAGCGTTAGTTGAAATAGTGTTAATATCTAACGTTTTCCATGGATCATTTCCCATATATATATATATATATATATATATATATATATATATATATATATATAGAACACGGATCAGGTCCGGGAGTCCGGACCTGAACCAAAATCGGGAGCCAATTTTTTTTTTTTGTAGAACAACTAAAAAAATTATGAAACTAATTTTTTTTTCATAATACAGTGTTTTGGGTGTGTTTTTAATACCTACACCAACTAATGTATGTACAGTCTGCCCAGACTGTACAGATATATTTTGTTATACGTATCCAAATCACACCAAAAATACTGTATTATGTAAAAATTCAAGTTCCATAATTTTTTTTTAGTTGTTTTAAAAAAAAGTAAAAAAAAAAAAGGTCCGAATTTTGTTAAAATACGGGAGCCCGGACCTGATCCGGATTCTATATATAGAGTTCGGAATTTAAGCTCACCCCTTATTCAATTCATCCGAACTCACCCCCTTTAGCAACGGATTCAGCGACCATTCGGTCATACAACTGTTGTCAATACTTTTAGCGACGATATATGTTATCCATCGCTAAAAGTATAGACGATGGTTGTATGACTGAACCGTCGTCGGGTCCATCGCTAAAGAGGGTGAGTTCGGATGAGTTAGATAAGTGGTGAACTTAAGATTCGGACTATATATATATATATATATATATATATATATATATATATATTGGATCCAATCTATAGCATCCGGTTGAGAGAACGCTATTTATAACAACCAAGTTCCAACACCATGTAGCGATTTAGTGATATTTTATATTAAAAAATGACAACCACTACTACATATAACGGCTTGAAGAAAAACATAACACTTGTTACTATATGTGTGGTACAGAGCATGTACTCATATATAATTCGGTTAACAACTAATATTAAAAACAATCAATATTCTTTATATAAAAAATAATCATAATTTAATATATTATACTCCCTCTGTCCCAAATTAATTGCTCAGTTTTGATTTTTTAAAGTTAAATTGACCATTTTTAAAACTAATTTTTTTACTATTTTTACTAAAATATAGATGAAGAGATTATAACCAAAAGAAAATATATACAATTTATTACTCATCCTAATTTTTATAATTTTAGAAATATAATTATATATGTTTAATTATTAATTCTAAAAATAGTCAATTTGACTTAAAAATGTCAAAATTGAGCAGTTAATTTGGGACGGAGGGAGTAATATTTTTTAAAAAAAGACCGCTACTACACCCCACTCCGCCGCCCCCCGCCCGCCCGCCCGCCCGCCCGCCCACCCCCCCCACTCCCCACTCCCCACTCCCCACCCCCACCCCCACCCACACCCCTACCCCTACCCACACCCCCACACTCCACGCCTAGCCACCCACCCGCCCATCCACCCACCCACCCACCCAACACTCACTTTCAAAAAAATGATATTAAGCGATTATGTATACTCCACTCCACCCACCCCTACCCCACACCCCCACTTCCACCCCACCCCACCCACCTATCCACCCACCCACCACTCCCTCTCAAAAAAATGATATTAAGCGATTATGTTTACCCCACCCACCCCTACCCACCTACCCTCACCCCACACCCTACCCCTACCCTCACCCACCCCTACCCCACACCCCCACACTCCACGCCTAGCCACCCACCCGCCCATCCACCCACCCAACACACTTTCAAAAAAATGATATTAAGCGATTATGTATACTCCACTCCACCCACCCCTACCCCACACCCCCACTTCCACCCCACCCACCTATCCACCCACCCACCCACCCACCCACCCACCCACCACTCACCCACCACTCCCTCTCAAAAAATGATATTAAGCGATTATGTTTACCCCCCCACCCACCCCCCCTACCCACCTACCCTCACCCCACACCCCCACACCCCCACACCCTCACCCCCACCCCCACCCCACCACTCTCTCTCAAAATAAATTATGTATACATCATCCACCTTTTACCCCCACTCACTCAAAAAAATAATAATCGTGTTTGGTGCGGTTATTGAGAGAAAGAGAGGAGTGCAATTGAATAGAATATTGGTTGAAAAATGGTTAACCAGTTAATTAACTATATTTGTTTTAAAAATATGGGTTCAAACTTTAATCAACCTGAATAAATAAAAATGATTAACCGACTCATGTAATTCCAATTAATATGATTTGACCTAACAGTTAACTACTTATATTGTCAGGTGTAATGGTAGTAGTATTTACATACATCCAGTGTGAGACAACTTTTTGTATAAAATTATCCCCAAAATGATTGATTATAACCTACGTTTTTAAGTATACAACAGTAGTACATACACTTGTTCCATCTCAAAATTTAAATTAAATTTTTTAATAATAATTTTATATTTTAAAATTTTAATATATATTAACTTAAAAATTAATACAAGTGATGTGATAATAAAAAATAATGTCAAATTAAGAATATTATATAGTCTTAAATTAAAAATTAATCTCTAATTTTGAATAATATATATGAAGAAAAAGATATATATATATATATATATATTTAGGATTAAAAAAAATAGTAAGGTCTAAAATTGTACAAATTAATTTCAAAAAAATATTTTGGTGGAACAGTTAGTATATATAATAATAAAATATAAGAGTTGATATTGTCAGTATTGAATTTGATTTAAAATATAAAGCCTTATAAAAAAGGAAAACTCTAGGCAGACAGGAATATTGGACCGGAATATTGGACAGGTCGAGTTTTTTTTTTTTTTTTTTTTTTTTTTTTTTTTTTGTGACTCTCAAAAAATGTATAGTATTTATTCCAATAGGAATTTTTATAAAATATAGTGTTTTGGGTGTAATTTGGATACATATATAAATACAGGGTTATACAGTCTGTATAACCCTGTATTTATATATGTATCCAAATTACACCCAAAACACTATATTTTATAAAAATTCCTATTGGAATAAATACTATACATTTTTTGAGAGTCACCAAAAAAAAAAAAAAAAAAAAAAAAAAAAAAAAAATAGACCTGTCCAATATTCCGGTCTAATATTCCTGTCCCCATAGAAGGACTCTATAAAAAATATTGTTGTTACTTATATACTTACATTCTGACAAGATAATTTCCCAAAATATATTCATAGTAAAATATGGTTTTAATTGCAGTTATGGAAATGGCACCGACTGAGTCACGTGAGAAGCGACAGGCAAGTTGATGAGAGCTGAAGTTTTCACGTTATGGACCACGTGTCACCCATAATAGACTTATTCAATAAATAATACTATAGGAGTATCTTGCTTATTCCTTCGACTTTGAAAGACATACATCTTCGCCTCTACTCTAGAGTCACGTTGCCCATGGGACACACAGTACTGCATGCCACCTCATTTCCACGTCACAAACCTCCAAAAGTGTTTGGTCCGGACAAGCATATATGGAGACCGATGCTTACTTTATACACATTTTTTAAAAAATTAAAATTCTATTTATTTCTAATTAAAACCATATATATATATATATATATATACACTACCATTAAAAGAAATAAGTTTCTATTTAAAACAGAAAAAAAATTGAAATAAAACTCTTACGCACGCACCAGCATTATTCATTTTTGTTACTAATTAATATGATCTAAATTGTTATATATCTCTCATTTTATGAAACTACAAGTCTCCTGTTGTGTGCATAATTATGGCAAATCAAAATACATTTCACCAAACTTACAGGATCGGATATAAACGTACAAAAGATAATTAAAGAGGACAAATTAATCTATATATAGTATTATCAATTTTGTAGGGCCAAAAGAAAAAGAATTTTGTACGTGACACAACTTCAAGGTTGCATGCATGCATGCGTTGATATCATCACTCCTAGATCGATCTCTTCTATTATATATATATACTAGCTGGGTCCCGTGCCTCCGGCACTCTATGGATAATATGATTTATCTCAAATTTTGAACGACCAAAATAATTTATTGAGTGAGCGAGAAATTTAAAGTCATTTGTATTTTATTAAATTATTATTAGATTATTAGATAGATAGATGTATTTTATTAGATAGATGTATGAACGGTGGGATTTATCCCAAACTTTGAACGGTCCAGATGATTTATTAAGTGAGCGGGAAATTCAAAATCATTTGTATTTTATTAGATAGATATATATATATATATATAAATAGATAAAATAATATTTTATAAAAAAATCTTTCATATATATAATTAATTCAGTCCCACAGATATAAAAGAAAACACTGATAAAAATAATCCATTGATTAGGTAGGAGTTGTTGTTTTATACCGAAAGATTATGACTAAATTTCAACTACTCCACCACGCACGCACGCACGCACGCACGCACGCACGCACGCACGCACGTACATATATACTTCCTTACAAAATACTAATACTACTCCACTCCACTAGGGGTAGGGGGAGGGAGAGGGGAGGTGAGGGGGTACACAAAAATCTAGAATGATATTTGAGCAAGTGGCATGCATGCATGCATCTATTTTGGAATTCACAATTCCAAATCTAAAGTCTAGGGCACATCAAGTCGGCACAACACTTGAACAACGTAAGTATAAAGTAAGTTGACCATATCAATATCATGGACGTACTCCATATATAATAGTAATACACTTATCCCCTTCTCCTTCCCCTTCCTCTTCCCCACGACAGACTACATGCCTTGGCGTTACAGCTAGCGTGCGTAGGTCCAGCCTTCATTTTTGGTTTTCATTTTTACAATTTTTAATTTGTCATTATTTTTACGTAAATAAAAATTACAAAACAAAATATATATTTACTTGTAAGATTTATAAGCCAAAAATGGATGGGCAAATTGAGCCACACCGACCAAACCCCATTCATTGAGATATGTCCATATTTTAAAATGACTAAAAAATTGTATTTGCGATTTTAAGAGCCTCCCGCACTCAAACCGCACCGCTCAATATATCTTATATATCTATTTAATAAAATACAAATGATTTTAAATTTTTCGCTCTCTTAATAAATTATTTGGGCCGTTCAAAGTTTGAGATAAATTCCACCGTTCATACATCTATCTAATAAAATATATCTATATATCTAATAATCTATCTTCTATCTAATAAAATACAAATGATTTTGAATTTTCCGTTCACTTAATAAATCATCTGGGCCGTCCAAAGTTTGGGATAAATCCCACCGTTCATACATCTATCTAATAAAATACATCTATCTATCTAATAATCTAATAATAATTTAATTTAATACAAAAGAATTTAAATTTCGCGTCCACTCAATAAATTATTTTGATCGTTCAAAGTTTGAGATAAATCATATTGTCCATACAGTGCCGGAGACACGGGACCCAGCTAGTATATATATATTAGATAATTTTAATTATGTTTTGCACTTTTAAATAATGATTTGAACAAGATTGAAGCATTGATGCTTGATGTTATTATGTTAATTTCATGTATAGTTTATTATACATAAAGATGAATTTGATTTATTGAATATTATTATTAACTATATATATCAATAGGTTTTAAGGGAGAAACGGAACCAAAAAAAATTGAATTGTAAACTCCACACCGCATTAATCACAAACAATGTCAGGTGCGATTTTAGAATTGTCAAAACACAGCTATGCGGTTTAATGTGCAGTTTAAACTTCCAAACGCACCAAACTGCATCATGCTCTATGAGTCTATAATGTTTGTAATAACAATCGACCACATTATTTTATAAATAATTTTTTATAAGATTATTTTATAATCAAAATAATATATATATATAGTAATATTCAATGAACTAATGAGAATCTTATTAAAATTAGAAGCTAGGTGAAATTAAATAAATTGGGTATAAAAAGAATTATTTAAATATTTTGATTGAATTTGCTCACTAGTGTTAGTGTATGTTTAGTTAGTGAACGTGGTTTTAAACATATTTAAAATTTTTATTTATTTCACAATAATTTATTTTATTAACAGATATAAATATTTACACAACAAAAATAATACAATACAATACAATTCGTTTGAATGTTGAAACGGTGTAAAGGTTAGTAGTATTGTTTAACAAGGGAACAAATGTTTATGAGTTTTTCTAAGCTGACCGGTTTTTGGCGACGGGTTCAGCGACCGGGTAATTTTATTTTTTTTTTTAAAATATCTCTCAAATAATTTATAAGTTTGTACAGATATATTTTTTACATGTATTCAAATGACATCCAAAATATTTTATTCTGTAAAAATTTCAGTTCCAATAAATCTTAGAAATTATTTGGAAGATAATTTTTTTTTTAAAAAAAAAAAAATTTGGACCGATCGCCAAGCAATGTCCCCTTAGAATTTTCCAATGTTT
The DNA here is from genome assembly GCA_020205505.1 of Panax japonicus. Lineage (NCBI taxonomy): Eukaryota > Viridiplantae > Streptophyta > Magnoliopsida > Apiales > Araliaceae > Panax > Panax japonicus. The sequence goes on from JAINUV010000183.1 coordinate 125,340, forward strand.
ATTTGGTAGAAAAGAATTGGCGCGAAAAAAAGGAAATGGAAATGGAGATGGACAAGGGCTGCAGGGGGGCAGAAGGAGATAGTGAGAGATTAGAATCAGAACACGTGAATGGCAGGGCAGGGCAGGAAAAGGTTAGCCCCTCCCTCTCTCCCTCCATGTGGTCCACGTCAGTCGGTCGCCTCGACAAGAGCTGCAAGGCTGCAGCTGGTGGCATGGAGAGAGAAAAAAAATAAAATACTAGTAAAACACCCACCCACACATAGTCCACGTTCCCTTTTTCTCGCTAATTACACACTCGTTGATTTATAATTTATATTTAATTTTTTTTTAATAAAATAATTTTCAGAATTTTTAATTTTATATAATTATATATATCCTGCAGGCTGGAGGTCTAGTCTTATCAATAATGACACCAACTTAAAAGCTTTCTTTCAACAATCTTTTCCTTCATTAATTCTATAACATAAATATAAATTCCAAAACATTACTGCTGCTGCCTATTGTAGTTGCATTCTTAAAACATACTGTATGCGGGGAGGAGTAACTAGTATAGTAAAAATAAAAATTATGGTGGTAATTAGGTTGAAGATAACTTTTTCTTATATATATATATATATATATTGTGACGGATAAAAATAAATAAAATTCTGCATCAGTAACCAAATCATTACCTATTTTTTTTTTAAAAAAAATTAACTAACTAACTCGCTCATGGAGTAGGGAGTAATTTAATAGTCATAATTGCATTGGTTGTTTCAGTATAAAGTGACATAAGTCGTGCATGGCTGGCTTGCTTGGTACAGAAGCCATTGTATTGTATGCTACGCTGCGACCCAGCTGGCTGGCTGGCTGGCTTTAACAAAACAAAATCTTTCTAGCGTTGGGCTACTTAGATTTGTTGGTTGAAAAGTTGGTCGTATATATATATATATATATAACGTTTGTATGAAGATGACATAATTTGTATTGATTTTGAATTTTAAGATTTTATAAATTAATTTTATTTTAAAATCAATAAGTATATATCTATCTAATTTTGGGGGACAGCTCACTTCTACGTGTCTCCGGATCTTTCCTCCAAGGGGATACAATTTTAATTTTTGTTTAGTTTCTTTCGGTGGTGTTTGGTGTTTCTCTGAAACAGTTTTCTGACTGTCCCAAATGAAACTGAGCCAAGCTTAAGCTGCCAATTTGCACAATCACGGGCCGGTCTAATATTTCTTTCTGCTACCGTTTCGAGTTTTGGGGAAGGGAGATTAGAGATTGGAAATTGAACCCATGGAACAGTCTAGAATTTTCTTTTTCGTTCCCATTCCTTTTAACTTCATAGTAATAACAAAAAACAAACCAAGTTGAAAAGAAAAAGTTTTTTTTTTTTTTTGAAAAGAAAAAAAAGAGAAAAGCATCCATCATCCATCATCCATCATCCATCATCCATCATCCATGCCTAGAGCACCACAAAAGCATTCACCAAGATGGAAATCGAACCACCATTTAGCTTTTAGCTCTAAGCTCACACATGCTCTGAAGTAGGAATAAATGGACTGGAAAAAACATAGTATGCAATAAACAAATGTTAAGTCTATGGGAGACAAAATACAATGTCAACAAATTCCCATTTGGACTGATATCAGAGTATCAAAGTGCAAAAGGCAATCCTTCCTATTAGTTACAACAAGTTGAACACTTCAAGCTTCACAACCTTTCCCATAAGTAGAGTAGAAGAGATCAACTCGCACCTTTTTTCTTTTCTGAAAAGCAGATAGCCTGCAAACACTCATCTGCCTTAACATGTTCCAAAATTCCTGCTTCCTTGATGATCATGAGGAACTTTAAAAGGATTTCTGAGGACTGAAACTGAGGCAGCTTAAGAATTAACTTCAGTTCTATCCACTAGACAATGCTCACATACGAATTTCTGATATTGACCCAACTTCTTTCTATAGAATAGCTGTAATAAGATATTATAAGGGTAACTAAGAGGACCAAGTCCTTACGGTAAGTGTTCGAATGGAGGGGGCTATCAGGTTTCACATCCTATCACCAAAAATCAGAAAATATGATAAGAGGGAAATATTTTCACAAGGTGCAGAAGTTGCTTCATTGCTCAAGGTCAGGCATGCCCAATAAGGAGTAGTTGGGATCATCACTTCCAAGAAGAGGGATATACTCTGATCCTCTCACATGAACACTAAAGCAAGCTGCAAAAACAAACCAAAAATATGAAGACAAAGGGGGTTCAATAATGAATAAATTAATATATGATGTAACCGAACTTGGTTCCGCCGGGCAAGCTGATCCAGCTACTTAAATTTCACATTTTCTGGAACCAAAATTTCAATTTCATGAGGAAGTTATTCCAACAGCAGATCCCACGTGATTTTCTAATGTTTGGGGAGTACTGATCAATTGACAGGACAAAAAAAAAAGAACTCACAAATGAAAGCTTAAACATTATTCTAAAGAAATCTAATCAACCTTAATTCATCCGTAGTATTAGTATATTTTCTTTACTTAGGCAAAGAATGACAGCTTGATTCCAAAAAATGCACCACACTAAAATAAAGTTTGGAAACAACTAACATCTACTTGGCCATTGACAAGACAGCCACAACATTAGCCAACTCATGAAGTATGTGCTCCCACCTTACTTACATTGATAAGTGCAATGTTAACTTTCTTTTTCAGCGTTTCTCCTTATGTGGGTGGGGCTGGAGGTTCTCAACTCCCACTACCAAACTTCAGCATAAAGCAACAAGTAAAACTACTCAACTTTAAGAATACTTCAATACTCAACGGACATGAAATTTAAAACCATACTCATTATATAGTCCGTCTTAATCTGCTGTGTTAGAGATCGTTAATACTGGGATTTCAAGATAAGAGATTCACAATTGACCCGTGAAATTTAATAATAAGATATATGTGATCAATATGTAACAACACAGAAGGAATACTGGAAAGACATACCGTTTTCTATTTTCATTACACTTTGAAGCATCGTATCCATCTTTGTTTTCATGTCAGAATTGTCATCCATGTCTGGAGCAAGATATCTCGCACAAACCTGCATATCTTCTCGGCAAATTCAACTTCACCATCTGAAACTCGCCCAATTGCCAATCTCATCAACTCTCCTGTCAAGTCCGCAAGCTAAACCAGAACACATAGAATCACTTCAAACATATACCAATCAATGTAAGATGATACTTTAAATTAGTTCAGACTTCAGAGTGAACAAACTATATACACACTAATGCCACACGTGTAAAATAAAATTAATTACCCCGGATAGATAATCAAGGACATTAATCTGCAAAGGCTCAACAGCTGGATCACTTAAAGGTAGCAAGGCAGCATTCATCTCCTCAAGATTCAAAAGAGTCCCAGTTTTGCAGAAATTACATAAGGTTGCAGCTTCAACATATTCTTGTACCTGTAGAGGAGCAAGAATAAGGAATAAATTATCAGCTCTTTCTAGCATTAACAAGTATGAATGAAGTGAATGTACAACCCCAGGAGAATATGCTCGCCGTAGTTTCCAGAAATCAGTCCCCTGAAGTTCTTTCACTAATCGGGAGATATATTGATCTGTCACAGCTGCTAGATCCTTTTCAGCCTTCCCCAAAACTTCCTCTTTATTCTGTTTACTGATTCTGTTATTGGAGGAGAGAAATATATGACTTAAACAGAAAGAGACATCAAACCTATCTAACTTTTCAATGCATAGAAGAACCGCAACTGGAAGTTATAGTTTTCAAAGTAAGAATTTAACAAAGAAACAGCCAAAAGGCAGGGATAGTGGAATTTGAATTATTTTGTTACAACTATAGAAAGCACCAGCATTACACTGTTACACACCAGTTGAAATTATTAAATGACTACAAGATATATATCTAAGCTTTGACAAAACATAATATATCAGCGGGCATTAAGATATAGAGATGCAGACATGCCAAATTTTGTGGAGTATACTCACATTAACAGCAAAAAATAATAATAATAATAATAATAAAATTGAAAAGACCCAACAAAAGGAACACCTGTGAAGTACGTATTGCCGTATTGGTAAAGAGGTAAGACTTGATATCAAAGATTCAAGAAATTTATATTGGCAAGGATAATCATATTCATTCCCTTACCTGTGCACCTGAAATATGACCTTTTTGCTATTGATGGTAATATCCCGACTCGCTTTCACCACCCTTTCCCTTTTTTCATTCTACAAAATTTCATAGACTAATTAGTTAATAAATGTGAGAGAAATGCATGGAAAAGAGAAGAATACCAACAAAAAAATTATTAATGATAATAATGTAGTCATCAATCATACAATTACACTCCTTGTTCAAAACCAAATAATCCACATTAAATTGTAGGAAATCCTGTTGGGAAATTAAAGTTGCTTAAGATTGGTATATCTAAGTGGTAACAACATCTGAAGCCCCACCATTGTTCATCTCTTATCATGATAGAAACTGGTTCATATTTTGTATTGAATATTGCCTTGGCATACAGTGATGAGCTTATTAAAATGTAGAAAGGCATTTCTTTTACGGCTATCTAAAACAAAATGAATCGGAGACAATTATATACAAAAAGAAGAAAAATTAAAAATAATTATAATAAAAAGGGTTAAAAATCATTAAAACTATATCAGCAAGCAGAGGGAGATAGAGGGAGAAGGGCTTAACGAGTTGATTGAGGTAGTCAGCATAATTGGAGAAAGCATCCTTCATGGGGATGGAGGAGGATGAGTATGAGTACGATTCAGTTGTCATTGTCCTTGGCTTTTTCAAGGCGCCTCCCAACGTAGTCTCGGCCACTGATTCAAATACGAAATAATTAGGGTTTTAGAGAGAGATTTGAGAGGGAGAGGGGGAGGGGGAGGGGGAGGGAAAGAAAAAGAGATAGAGTAACTTACGGCGACGGAGGCGCTGAGGTTTAGATGCCATGAGAGACAATTTGCTGAAGGTGGAAGAGTAGTGTAACAACATCTGCCTGTCCACACCACCACCTCCTTTCTCCCGCTACTTATTACTAGTACCACCACCGACCTGGTTGGCTGGCCCCAAAATAATATATATTTTAGCCCTTTTTTTTTATTAATGTTTGATTTTAATTTATAAATCATTACGATAATAATATATTCATAATTTATTTTAATTTAATTTTTAATTTATAAATTAAATTGATACCTAAGTTTTTTATTTATAAATCTCAATTTAAAATAATTTATATTTTAACTTATAAGGAATCGACCTAAAACTTAAAAAACTCAATCTAAAACTTGACTTTAACTTGAAAAGATTAACGCTTTAAATTTGGCCTAAAATCAAGCATGAAAACACTAAAGATCATGCTTATTTAGGTTTTTTGTATTTTTTTTATCCCTTTATAAGTACATACAATTTAATTTAGAGGGTATTTTGGTCTACTAAATTTCAAAATTATTTTTATTTATATTTATATTTGTATCACACATTTTATTTTTATTTCTATTAATTATGTCATGTGTGTTTATATATAATTTTTAAAATATAAAATAGTTAACTTATTTGAACTTTAATTTTACGTTATATATTTTCGAAGTAAAATACGAGTATAACTTTATTAAATGTAATAAAAAGTGGAGACAAAAAAGGTAGGCCTGGAAAAACTGAAAGCCTATTCATAGCTTGGGGACTTGATTTGGTCCTGAATTTGGCATCTAAAGCCCGGCCTGGCCCAACTTTCTTTGACCAGGCTTCAGGCATGGGCCTAACCAGGTCAAAGTTCAAACTAAGCCTTGCCCGGACCGAACTTTATGCATCCCTAAATGCTAGTAGTACAAAGTGGTATAATATATTTAATTTTAACAACATAATTTTTAAACTCAAATATTCATTATATTTATGAATAAATGATTTTTTAGATTGTAAATTTTACAAGTAAGATTTGTTTTTAAATTGATTTGAGTATAATATTATTTTTAATTTTGTGTCCTAATTAAAATAAGTTTATAAATTATTTGGTGTAGCTAGGGTTAAATAGGGAAAGAGACTTTAATTATTTATTTTTTTTCAAACGTTTCACATTCATGATTTCTTAAAAGATACAGTAAAAATGAATATGTAGTTTCATAGTTTGTCGTAGTCAAATTTGAGTATAGATACATTCATTCATTAATACTCTCCTCCTTCCTTAATATAAATCGTTTTAGAGAAATATTTTTATTTTTAAATATAAGTCATTTGAAAATTTTAAATAAGCATTAATTGCTTATTTTTCAATATTACCCCAAATAATAAATATAACTTTGGTTCTCTCATTATTTTTTGCCCAATAAATAACACTCTTTTTTCAATACAAGGACAATATAAACAATTGATAGTATATTTAATGCTTTATAATCATTTCCTTAATACTTGTGCACAACTCTAAAACGACCTATATTAAGGAACGGATGGAGTAATATACTAGTAGTATTTGAGTGAGAGCAGATCATCTGTCCCCAATTTTCCTGTCCCCTTGTGTCTCTTACTTAACATTAATTAATTCTAAAATTAAATAAAATGACATGAGTCAAAATTTAAGTGGAGGGACAAAAAATTTAAGGACAGAAAACCTGCTCTCTATTTGAGTACACTTATACGTAATTTTATTCAAAATAAATGCACATTTTTCAACAAGTACTCAAGTATTAATTCGTTCATAACATTCCTCCTGCATTAATTTGGTTTGAGTGAGTAATCCTAATTAAGAACGGAGATTATAAATTCCAGGCAGCGAATAAAAGGCTGGAAGTACAACTAGATATGATCATAACTCATGCCTGTCGTAATTAATTACTACTCCATTTAGTTTCATTAATTAATTCAATTATTGCCTTTCAATTGACTCCACTATATATATTAGGTCCATCATTTCATTTTTTTCTCTCTCTCTTTTTAAAATTATACAGTATTCCATTGAATAATTATAACGTTGAGTTGAGTCGTCTTGGATTAAAAATTAGAGTAATATATTGTACGTTTACTGACATATTTTTTTCAATTAAAAAAACAATATTTATGTAGGGGTTAATTCCTTGTATAGCTTCATGCTTAAGACCGACTAAAAAAGTCAACTAATTCAACATGTTCTCAAGTACTTTAACACTACTCCACACCCCAACCCAATAATTAAAAGAAAAGTGTATATATGAAACAGAAATTAATATACTATGCATCTTTTGGAACCAATCGGATATTTTTTTTATTAGTGCACTGTGCATGCATGGGTGATCGATCACCTTGAAACTCATATAATTTTTTTCTCTCTCGATCCACCCTAGCTCCATTCCAAATCAACATGCACCAACATCCAGATATTAGATGTGAAATTATTTTAAGCACATCTTTCTTTTGAATACATCCTAAAACGTACACTTCTATAATATGTAAGACGATACACTTATATCCTGATTCCTCAAAATAATAGATTTTGGACCTTTGAGAGAATTATGTGTTTAAGCATGCATGCATGTATTTAGTTCTTCAATATTCATCCAAAAAACTTAAAATTTACATAATAAATGAACGGGGATGGAGTAGATGTCATGGGTGATAACTCTTTATCGACAGTGAATACTGAATAGGTGGCAAATAGTGAAAGAATTTGAGTGACTCTTATAAGTTTGGATGAAGAAGATGATAAACAATTAATATATATATATATATATACATTGCTTCTTCTTTTTTCTTTCCTGTGACATGAGCTGAGCGGCTGGGTCCAATATCCGCCTATACAGATTTGGGTTTTATCTTCTGTGATGCAATGATATATATAGATCTGGCCGGGTTCTATATATATATATATATCTCAGGTACGTAAGACGTACATTGGCTTGAGCCGGATTAAATGGCGAATGTAGTGTTTGAAGTTATGTTGATGATTGGGATAATGAATTTTAACTCATAAAATAATTTAGAAATTACGTACCGGAATGGTAGCTTTGTATGGTGATTGAATGATGTAGGGTAGAGAAAAATTGAGATGCATGTGGAAGAAGGGAGAGAGAGAGCAATCGAGTATTGTGTCAACTAAGGGTAATTAATTACTAGTTGGGTATACATGTATGAATTTAGTTAATATGTGGGGATCGCGTAGTTGAATAAGTTGCTTGATCTAAGGTGAAAAAAAGGAAATAACGAAATCAATGAATGTTGTTAAAAAAGAGGCATTAATTAAGATGATCAATATCTAGGCCATAATCCAACCAAGCTTAAATAGAATTTCTAGCATAAATTAAAGATGGGTTGAGCATGGCCTTAAGTAGGGTGGACAACTAATGGAAATGTGTTGATCATATATATATATATATATATATATATATATATATATATAGGGTTGATCATGGCTTTTTTCATCTTGTTTATTTTTCTAGCTAGTTTGCTGACTAAATTATATATATAATCAATATATATATATAGGGGAATGATTCATAGCTTCCGTTAATTATAAACACTATTGCAGTTAATCCATCTTCTGCCATCAAATGGAAGATCTAAGGGCTGGGTTGGGACCAACCGATATTCCCTCTAGCGGCCAACCAAATTTCTTTTATGTTGGACATCAGGACACCTGGGTAGACTTGTCCAATAAACATGTTGGACCACCTCCTTACATAAAAAGTTAACCTATTAGATTGAGGTTCTACAATACTTATTAATTCATCTACACTCTTAAATTTATGTAATGTGAGATTCATGTGAAATATCTCAATATATATATATATATATATATATATATATATATATATATGTATATATGTATATATATAGGCCGGATGAAACTCAGAAGAACGAAGGACATGTCCATATCTTCTATGCACTTTATACATCAGCTTTCTACCATATATGCCGACAAAGGTCTGCATGAATTAAAAAATGGTCGAAGCCCTATTTGTCGAAATATAGTTAATTTTTGTGACTCCAAACCAAACCAAACAAAACTGGGGCGCATGCAAAGCTACTACACCTACTTATGTACGTACATACATATATATATACGAGTCTCTATCCATAGCAACCGGTTGTTGGGGAGCAACCCTTTTTTTCCAGTCGCTACAGATATTACTCTTTGCTTTCATTTAGTATTTTATGTTACGAGAAGGGTTTGGGTTTGTGGGGATAAAAAATCTGAGTTAACAAAATTACTCCATGTACTCTCCCTCCTCGGCCATTGCAGTGCAGGCATACAACAACAGCAATATCCCCAACCATCGAACTGAAATGCAAACCATATTCACTGCATTACATAATTAAACAGATATTTAGCTCCACTGTTTATTCCAATAACATTCTTTGTTTCCAAAGAAAATGTATAGGAGAAAAGATAAATTAATTAATAAAAACCTTTAAATATCAAGAAACTCCAAACTAGCCTAATCCAACTATTTATTATTATTTAAAAGAACACAATACTATAGGGAGGGGGAGGTTCAGTAAAAGATTGAAACTAGATTACCAACCAACATCAGTAGGGTAATTTTTTATGTATATTAGAGAGACGATTGCAATTCAAGAATAATTCAAGAATAAAGGACTGTGAACTACTAAAATAATTCCATAAACAGAGTAGTGAGATACAAATAACCAATTAGACTTTGCCCAAGAACATATTTTGAACTTCAAAAACTTCAAGAAATCCCCATTTTACCGAATCCAATTAATCGTATTTAACTTAGTTAGTACTTCAAAACAATTCTGAACAAAACTAGAACAATATTTTGTTTAAATTAACCTAATTTTCAAAGGGATAGAAGAATTCCAAAAATTTGCATGAATTGATCCGTGACTCGCCGGTAAAGCCCCAGTGCTCGACTGCATTAAATAAGTCCCCATTTGTTGTTGCGACAAGTCCTGCTTTGGCCGCCTCTTCCATCCCAAACTCTCCTCGCTTTTAGGATGGCTCAGCAGATATTTGTAGGCTTGAAGAGGGGCGATCGGTGGGGATTGTATCGGATGCGGTTATGGCAAGAGAGTTGTTGGGGTAGTCGGAGTTGGAGCTGGCTTCGACTTCTTCCTCTGTTCTAAAATAGAGAAAAGAGGAAGAAGAAAGGTAGAGAAGAGAAGAGAAGAGAGAGAAAAGAAACATAAAAGAAAAAAAAAGTAATTATTAAAATTTTCTTTCGCCACGTGTCAATCGCCTAGCACATCCGTTTGTCTAGTTGGATTTTTTTTAGCGGGAGGGGCACAATTGATCTTAAAATTGTAACGTTAAGGGTACTTTTGGAAAAAAAATTAGTTTAGGGTGAAAGTGGGACATCCGTGTAAACATTAAGGACATTTTTGAACCTTTGCCCTATATATACCCTATATATATATTCTCAGTGCCGGAATTAGAATATTTTTAGAGGGAGATTAAAATATATCAGTAAAATAATTATTTATTGACGTTTAGAGTGCTTTTTTCAAATCTATTTTGCTCAATTATAATATTTCACAACATTATACATATACATATATACATATACATTTGAGTTGTGAGTCTAATGACTTTAATTACATATATATATATATATATATTAATTTCCCTCGAACTACTATTAATCAGATATTGAAGTTTTTAATCAACTGATTATCTACTTTTATAGATAAATTATAAATTGTAATATTATATATTCAAAACTTTATATTGTAACTCTGGTCATCTTCTTGGATACAACTCACTCAAAGCAAGAAAATGAATTAAGTTATTCTCTTTTACAAAAAATTGATACCAACACATGATTAAGTTAGTAAGACAAATGAGTATAATATTAATTAATTAATCATCACACTTATTTAATATTATTTTATCTTATTGTAATACTGTTAATTTGTTATAGGTGGAATGACATGAGGAACCAAATGAATTAATATTATTTCATAACAAAAAATCAACTTTAACTAATATTAACATATTTCAGAAGACTCTAGGGCTGGGGGTCTTATGACCCCCTCGCCCCTAGTTCCGTCCATTTATATTCTAATGTTTTATATTTCAATAATTAGTATTATGACATCTTATATAAAAGATTCGAGACTTTTTTTGGGAGGATTGTTGAGACAAACTATTATAAACCTCTAAATTTTTTTGTACACATATGTTATTTACGTAATACTCCATTCGCTTCTAAATTAGAGATACGATTTGACTTTTAAATATTAAAATTGATAGGACTCATAACAGTTTATAATAAAATAAATTTTATTATTAATAAATTTTGTTATATACTATACAATTATAATAATTATTTCAACTAAAATTAAATAAATTCACATCAAATTAAAGTTTAAAATGACATGATTTGATTTTAAAAGTCAAATTTGTTAGAAATAGTCATGTCTTTAAATCTCTAAGGGAAATTTTTCAAATTAATATTTTGCTGTGATAAAATTAATTGAAATAATTAATTATTTGATAATCTATCTTTAAACAATCAAAAGTCCACCAATTCAAATTGAAAAAGCTTTTTGATGAATAAATCTTCCAGAAGAAGTCAGTCCATACATATTTTATATCCTTCGTAAATTAATCACATATTATAAGGAAAGACTTAAATTTAATTTAATTTATTTAGTGGGTCCCTTAACAAAAATACAATTAGTTTTAATCTTTTGTTGTCCCCTATTGACATATCTTTTTAAATTACGTCCACTCTTCCCATTCTCAAAAGAATGAAGGGGAAAAGAATCTGTAAGAAATAAATAACATAAATTCAAAAAGTTAAAAAATTATAAAATAAAATAAAAATATTTTTATATGCACAAATTATATATAAAAAGTGTGACGCCCCCAAAAATAGGTATAAATCACCCATCTTGAGTCGCCAGATACATGGTACAAAACACAAATGCAATCTTTAATATACAACAATAGAACTGTGAGTTTTAATACAAATATTGTCTTCTAGACAATATTCACTCTCAGAATAAGTTCTCATTACATTTATTGTCACACTATTTAACAGAATAGTGAGAACTACTAATGTTATCATCTGGACTGTCAATCCGTTCCCCGACTCGTCCCAGCTATATTCTCATTTCCTGAAAAGAACAGTGAAGGAAAGGGTGAGCTCAACTAGCCTAGTAAGAAATATTATGATTAAGATAGTGCAGAATAAATTATCATTAGTCTTCAACAATGTTAAACTGATAAAATACAATAGACATCAAGTTTAACTGCAGCGGAACAAGCAATCCATTAAAAGAGTCAAGTAGAGAATAAAATCTACTATTTTTTATGATTTAAAAAGTTTTTCATCACTTTTTATCGCTGAGACTCAGCTTAATAAATAATCAACATCACCAAATTATCCCTGCACTACAGGCCAAGGATATTATTTAGTATCACGACCACGAATTATTCATGCACTAAGGGGCAAAGATAATCGTATTTTCATCAACGGTCCTGATCATGCCATAAAATAATTCATCTTTGCTCCCTTGGCCGAAGAGAATCCATAGCTATAATCATACCAAAAATTGTCCATCAATGCACTACGGGTCAATGAGGACTTTTTCCACATCATTTATAAAATTACGTTCCTAATTATACCGAATAATCCCTGGTCATAATCATACCAAGTCCATCTATGCACTACAGGCCACAAATGACTTTCAACAAAATATAAACATGAGGATGATGACAATGACATAAGAATTCAATAAAACAAGTTCAAGAATTAAATTATTCAAGAACTAATAACATCCAAATTGTCAACATGATACTTCTTTGTAGAGTAAAATTCAAGAATGATCAGAAGAATATTTTCATGAAAAGATATTGGATGAAGCGCAAATATCAAGGATATTCCACTAATTTCATGGAGTATAGAAGTCAAAACTTTAACCAACTGAGTATAATAAAGAATGGAATAACAAAAGAAATCACTATGCATGCGGTACTTCGCATAGACATGTTATTCCAACAGAATAATAAATAACGGAACCAGGTCAGGCGAAATTCGCACCGACAGGATGTTCCAACAGAATAATAAAGAATGGAATAACAACAGAAATCACCATGCATGCGGTACTTCGCATAGACAGGTTATTCCAACAGAATAATAAATAACAGAACCAAGTCAGGCGAAATTCGCACCGACAGGATGTTCCAACAGAATAATAAAGAATGGAATAACAACAGAAATCACCATGCATGCGGCACTTCCCATAGACAGGTTATTCCAACAGAATAATAAATAACGGAACCAGGTTCGACGTAAAACGCACAGACAGGATATTTCAACAGAATAATAAAGAATGAAATAAAAGAAGAATTTCACCAAGTATAGGATAGCCCGCGTATGCAGATATTCTAACAGAATAATAAATAATGGAATAACAGAAGAATTTCACCAAGTATAGGGTAGACCGCGTATACATGTTATTCCAACAGAATAATAAATAATGGAATAACAGAAGAATTTCACCAAGTATAGGGTAGACCGCGAATACAGGTTATTCTAACAGAATAATAAATAATGGAATAACAGATGTGACGCCCCCAAAACAGGTATACATCATCCATCTTGAGTCGCCAAATATATGGTACAAAAATATAAAATACAACTTAATAATACAACTGTCGCGTAACATACGACAAAACATAAGCTGGGAGTTTAATCAAGAATATTGCCTTCTAGACAATATCCACTCTCAATGGAGTACTCATTACATTTATTGTCACACTATTTAACAGAATAGTGTGGACTACTAATGCTATTATCTGGACCGTCACTTCGTTCTCCGACTCGTCCCAGCTATATTCTTATTTCCTAAAGAAAACAGTGAAAGAAAGGGTGAGCTCAACTAGCCCAGTAAGAAATATTATGACTAAGATAATTCAGAATAAATTATCATTAGTCTTCAACAATGTTAAACTGATAAAATACAATATACATCAAATTTAACTGCAGCGGAATAAGCAATCCATTAAAAGAGTCAAGTAGAGAATAAAATCTACTATCTTTTATGATTTAAAAAATTTTTCATCACTTTTATCGTTGAGGCTCAGCATAATAAATAATTCATATTATCAAATCATTCCTGCATTACAGGCCAAGGATATTATTTAGTATCACGACCATGAATTATCCATGCACTACGGGCCAAAGATAACCGTGTTTTCATCAACGGTCCTGATCATGCCATAAAACAATTCATCTTTGCTCCCGTGGCCGAAAAGAATCTATAGCCATAATCATACCAAAAATTGTCCATCAATGCACTACGGACCAATGAGGACTTTTTCCACATTATTTGTAACATTACGGTCATGATTATACCGAATAATCTCTGGTCATAATCATACCAATTCTATCTATGCACTACAGGCCACATATGACTTTCAACAAAATATAAACATGAGGATGATGACAATGATATAAGAATTCAATAAAACAAGTTCAAGAATTAAATTATTTAGGAACTAATAACATCCAAATTGTCAACATGATACTTCTTTGTAGAGTAAAATTCAAGAATAATATTCATGCACCAACAAAATAATTTGGACAGAAAATAATCAAATTTTTTTGTCGTGAATAGTATCCCGTGAATAGTACTTCGGGAATAGTACCTCGTGAATAATACCCCGACATGAAAAGTACTCCAAATACCCGGGTGAATAATATTCGGGTGAATAGTAATTTTGGTAAATAGTAACTCGTGAATAGTATTCCGGCATGAAAAATGCCCCGAATACCCGAGTGAATAATATTCGGGTGAATACTAATTTCGATAAATAGTAACCCGTGAATAGTAACTTATAACAAAAAATACCAAATAAAATGATATTTCATGACGAGTATATAAGTCAAAACTTTAACCAACTGAGTATAATAAAGAATGGAATAACAAAAAAAATCACCAGGCATGTGGTACTTCGCATAAACAGGTTATCACAACAGAATAATAAATAACGGAACCAGGTCAGGCGTAATACGCACCGACAGGATATTCCAATATAATAATAAAGAATGAAATAACAACAAAAATCACCATACATGCGGTACTTCGCATAGACAGATTATTCCAACAGAATAATAAATAACGGAACCAGGTCCGGCGTAAAACACACAGACAGAATATTCCAACAGAATAATAAAGACGGAACCAGGTCCATCGTAAAACTCACAGGCAGGATATTCCAACAGAATAATAAAGAATGGAATAACAGCAAAATTTCACCATGTATGCGGTACTTCACATAGACATGTTATTACAGTAGAATAATAAATAATGAAATAACATAAGAATTTCACCAAGTATAGGGTAGACCGCGTATACAGGTTATTCCAATAGAATAATAAAGAATGGAATAACAGAAATTCTCTTCATGAATATGAAAAAAATACCTCTTACGGGTACAACAAATAATATCCCTTACCTTAAAAGAAGACTGGATACTGGAATAGTGAGGTAGCAGGTTTCTCTTCTTCTTTTTCTCTATAGATTTCTCTTTATAATAATGGTTCTAAAGCTTTAGTGAATTGGTGAGAAATGAAGGAAGAATGAGCTTCTATTTATAGGAAAATATAGTTTCGATAATTGCACATTTTGGGGCTCGAAAAATTATAGTACAATACCTCTAACTTTTTTTTATTTTTAATTTAGTCCTGCAAGTATTATCAAACTTGCACCACCTCTCCTAATAGTAAATCATGTGAATCAATAGTAAATCATGTGACTCAATAGTTCTAAACATGTGAAAATACGAATTACAGTATAATACCTCCATCTTTAAGTTAATCATGCAAGTATTATCAATCTTGCACCAACTCCCCTAAAAGTATAAGAATGTGATTCAATAGTACACATATGTGAATAAATAGTTATATAAACATGTGAATTAGTAGCAATTAATTGCTCATTTATTCGATAAATTCCTCGAATTATCAATATAACCCTCAGACATCAATTATCATAGGAATAGATGTCCATTTCCACTAACACTAATAATCCCAACACAATAGAACTATCAAATTCATCTTTAATCACCACGAACTTATTCATCATTAATACTATAACTCACAATATTTAACAACCAGGTCGTTCTCAGGAAAGAGGGGGCTTTCTAATAAGGATTTCTCCCTATTGGTGCACAATTAGGTGACCAAACCTCTCATTGACAGAACTTCTAGACATTGTAAATATTGTAATTTAATAATATGAATAACTTTGTCGTCTCAATTATTGATTTAATAATATATCAAACATTATACAGATGATACTGTGACAATAATCGAATCTATAATATGAGAGATATGATGCAGCAATTACAGTAGCAATAATTGAGTATAACTGAGTGACTTATCACGTAAGCATCAATAACCAATACCGTGTGCCACTATTCAACCACGCGTATTACTGTATTTTTACTACCGAGTAGTTTAACAGTTTTAACTGTAAAACTTCCCCCGTTATTTTCATAAAAATAATTCTGTCGTTTTCTCAATCCGACAATAATTCTGTTGTGGGGTCCACCAATGATTGTGCCGTTGTACGAATATTCATTGTTAAAACGAATATTCCCAGACCAATCGAATATTATATAACAACTTGCGTACTTGCAAAATTTATAAATATTACCCACAACTATAACATTATATCAAATCCATACCATAATATTAAAAAAAAATTCAAGAAATTTAAATCTTTATTTATAAAATTTGGGGTCTCACAACAGAAGTTCTCTTCATGAATACAAAATAAATAATACCCCTTACGAGTATAACAAATAATATCCCTTACTTTTGAAAGAAGAGTACTCCGACTGGTAGGGTGAGGATATACTCGAATAAAACTTGCACTATTCTTAAAGCTTTCTTAAACTCTAAAGAAATACGCTCAAGATTATAGAAGAAGAACTCTCTCTATTGTTTCTCTCTCTAGAGTTTCAGTGAATTCGTAAGAAATAATGAAAGAATTAGCTTCTATTTATAGGAGAATGGACTGCATAGTAAGTAATTCATGAACGGTCCAGATTGATTTACTTTAAACGGACGGTCCAGATTGATTTAATAAAATATTTTAATAAAGCAAAATCTTTTAAATAAAATATAATATATTCTATTTATAATCTAATAAAATGAATAATTTTACAAAAGTATTCTGTTTTATATAAAAAGATTTTACTATGCAACACTATGCATAATAAAATATAATATATTTTAATTATTGCCTAATAAAACGAATAATTTTATAAAAGTATTCTGTTTTATATAAAAAAAATTCTGTTTTATTACATTAATAATACTAATAAAACAAAACTTATATATATAATATAAGAATCGACAATAATTGAATCAAATAACGTGAGATACTATGCAACAATTACTGTAGCAATAATTGAACAAAACTGAGTGTTTTCTCATGTAAACATCAATAATCAATACCGTGTGCTACTATACAACCACACCTATTACTGTACTTTTACTACTGAGTAGTTCAACAGTATTAACGGTAAAACTTCCGCCGTTATTTTCATAAAAATATTTTTATCGTTTTCTCAATCCGACAATAATTCCGTTGTGGGGTCCACCAATGATTGCGCCGTTGTACGAATATTTCCTACTAAAACGAATATTCTCCGACCAATCGAATATAATACAACAACTTGCATACTTTATAAATTTTATAAATATTACCCATAACTATAACATTATATTAAATCCACACCATAATATTAAAAAAAAAATTTAAAAATTTAAATCTTTATTCATAAAATTTAGAATTTTACAAAAAGGTTATATACCGAGTATAATTAAAGTAATCTACACTAATAAAAATGTATAAAAACTCAAATGGTAGATCCTATTTTCATCTTATATATATATATATTATTTATAATTT
The DNA here is from genome assembly GCA_020205505.1 of Panax japonicus. Classification (NCBI taxonomy): domain Eukaryota; kingdom Viridiplantae; phylum Streptophyta; class Magnoliopsida; order Apiales; family Araliaceae; genus Panax; species Panax japonicus. The sequence continues at coordinate 143,204 of JAINUV010000183.1, forward strand.
TTTATGTATAATTTGTGTACATAAAAACAATAAAAAAATAAAAATTATATTAATGTATATTTGACATTATCATAACTTTATGAGTACACGGTACATTTGACAATATCATAATTTGATGAGTAGACTGATAATATTTGCATTTAAGCATAACTTAATCATAACATTCAAAATCAAACATTATCTTTTTAATTTAAAATTCAAATATATATACTAAAATTATCTTTAAGTCCTCCTTTTGAGAAAATCTTTAAATCTCTCCCATTCCAATCACCATATCTTCAATATTAATTTAAATCTTTTTCACGTTTGTGTTATGTTTGTTTTTATCTTTAAACTGTTTTGCACTGCACGAACACAAGTTTAAACAAATACTCTAAAAATTGATAAATGAATTAATTAATATTTTTATATGTATTTTTAATATTTTTATATAATTTTTTTTTGAATAATACAATAAATTTCACCTTTATGTGAAAAATAATCATGTAAAAGTATTAATAAATACATGCGAAAATAGTTCTTAAAAAAGGTCAGAGTAAAAAATTTGTTTTAATTTATTTGTGATTTATAACTTTTTAGGAGAATAAATTATTTATTTTCTTATATCACTCATACCTTCTCTCATTGTCTTAAGAAATTCTTTCTCTTATATTAATAGTTTTCAACTCCTCATAAAGCGATAATGAAAGAATTTTTAAAAAAATTTAGTAATTATTAAATAATAATATTAAATAATTTTTTTAATTCATGTATAAAAATTTTAAAATAAATTTTTTTAAGAATGTGGGAAGTAATAATTACGAGAGCCTGACATCACTGACACCAACATATCAATTACTACTACTACTCCGGCCTCGGCCTCGGCCTCCTCTTTTTGGAACGGAGTATTTTTTAACTCTCCCTCGGCCTCCTCTAGCAGATCGATCTTATTCTCTCTCCTCTTTTACGGCCTAACAAAACAAGACAAAATCTCTGATCTCTCTTTCTCTCTCCTACGGCTAAACTCCACCCACACTTTTGACTTTATCGTCCAATCATCAATCAAGCACATAAAAGTCCTGGATTCGCCGGCTTCATTGTCAGTCTTACTTTCCGGCGCTCTTCACCAGATTTCTATGAGAATTCTTAATTCGGGATTGATGTAAAATAATGAATGTTCTGTTTCTCGATTTAAGTTTGTTTCTCGAAGCACGGTAATCGATGGTGAGCTTTTGGATCTAGATGAAAAGTTCGTCTGGCGACTATATCGGCGGAGAAAGCATCGTGGTGTTTCGGCGGTCAATTGGACTGAGGTTGTAGCTTTCCGGTCAGAGGAGAAGGGGGAGAGACTAGAGAGACACACAGGTGGCTGAAAATGGAATGTTTACAGGTCAGTAGTGGAAATCTTGAAGCTTATATAGCACTAAGGGCAAAGCCAAATTGATTGCTTTCTTTCTGTCAAGTACTCATTTTTTTAATGTTCTCTGCTACCACCATTAATGCTTATCAACTGTCTATTTATTAGCTTCTTCGGAGCGGAGTTGAAATATCTTTATATGTAGAGAGAGAAAAGTTGAAATTTTTAAATCGCTGGGCCTAGGCTTCTCCCCTTTCTCCTCTCTATCTCTCTCTCTCCCTCTCTCTCACTTCCACTTTGTAAAATCACTTTTTCTTTACTTGCAGCCACCTCCTCAGATTCTGTTACTGTCTTTCTGATATCCATCTATAAACTTGAGCATTTTTTATTTTATTTTTTTATTTCCCCATATATAGTTGAAACTTATGATATCGCGATTAATCTTCTAGTTGCCTTATCTGCCGATCTACTCTGTTTTTTCGATGTAAGACTGTCTATTTTCCTTTCTATGATTTTTTTATAAATAAAGTCTTTGTCATGATAATTGATTTTTTTTAAAATTAAATTTGTTTTGCAGTAAAATAAACAATACAGAGGAATCAAGTGTTTGTGCTTACGGATTAAACTGGTATGATTTTGATGCAGTACCTTGTTCTTATTTCTGTTTTTTACATTTCTTTCTTTCACGTATTTGCAGATTTTGTGGATTATGATTTGTATTTTGTGAATTTGTTGGGATCTGATTCAAACCTGGTATCGTATTACCCTTTGCCGATTTTAGTTTTTTGATGTTGCAGTGCTTGTTTGGGCTAAACCCTAGACACAGTTGGGTTTAGATTGGGCGAGAATTAACAGACAAGAAAGATGGTTTGATAACCGCAAATAGAGCCCACTTTGATTTTTGCATTGAGAAATTTTTAGCAGCTTAGCTGTTAGTGTTAGATGCAAGTGGAAGATTATGAAAAGTCCAATTTCCGTGTTGTCTTTTTCTCTCTCTGTGCAGAACTTGAATTCCATATGTTGTGAGGTGTCTATACAAAACTTGTAATGTTGGTATAGTATATGAAGACTTTTTGTTACTTGTTAAAAAAAGAGAGCGGCTACTTTTCATTTACAGTGGTATACGGCTATGTTGTTTGAGTAATCCCATGAACAATAATGGGATTATACAATAACCGGGGGAAGTTGTTTCGGATATTACCTCCTTTTGGTTATTATGTCTCTCTTTTTTTTTTTTCTATTATAGGCTAGTGTGAAAAATCAATATCAAACATAGGGTAAGGGCTCACTTAAGAATTACAATCTAATCTCCCAAACAATCACTGAAAACACACATAGCCCCAGTGTAGCATTTGATTATGAGATTGACCTAAATTTTTACGAAGGAAAGAATATGAAAATGGATAAACATGATCCTAAATGTTTATTCCGATTGGCGTTTTGTGCTACTTGCTTTGAACCTCTAGGATGAAATATTGCTTTAGTTTTTTATAACTCATCTACCCTTGTATAGTTAGTTGGTGTTATTTACTTTCTGCTTTGTTATTACATGACAAGTTTGATTCTCTGAGCTATTTTAATTGGTTTCTACTGAACAGAAGATTTTTTATTTTTTTTTGGGTATCAAATCCATACTTGATGTTAATTACCTGGGAGCAGTTGCAGTACTTGCACGTTAAGTTTTTTGTCTCGTGTACTCTATTTTTTTCCCTTCCTGTTATCAGAAAAGATTCATATGGTGTGATTTAGTTCTCTAGTATAGTGCTCTCTCTCTCTCTCTATATATATATATATACTTCTCCTTGTTTGACTTAGGACTTATGGGAATTATTCATGTGACGACTACTTTTTATTATTTTCAGTTGGCTTTCTGCTAGGAAGGTGGATGTTTGCTTCGCAGCTGTTAAGAATTCTCCAGACAAGACATGCAAATCATGAAGCCTGGTAATATTCCTGGTTGCTATCCTTTCTTTCATATTGAAATCATGCTGCTTTTAAATTCTATAGTTGCTCACCTGTAATTAAGTGCGTTGAAATCATATTTTTATCTTTTATATGTTAGTTTACTTATGTAATCCCTTATAACTGTTTTCAAGAAGTTGGTTTCCTACAGCTGAGCTTAAATTCTTGCAACATTCATCAAATTTTCATACTTCGGAAAAACTGAACTAGAGAACCGAAACTCTTTCACATGGTCAACTTTCACAAAGATCTTTATTGCTCATATTTCTCTTGTTTGTAAGCATGTTGCGTTCTTGTTTTCAAACTTTCATAAGAGTTCAAAAAATTAATTATATGTGCAGATAAAGACCCTGAGTTTTGTCATTCAACTTTGGTCTGTAAGAATGATTCTAAACCATTTGAATACAACAATAGTTCTTATGGTGCAGCTGAACTAGAGTCAACAATGAAGGAAAATCAGAATGGAATCTTGAGTGGCCATGGGACGAAAGTAGATCCATTTTCAACTGAGGTGAAAGATAAAGATGGATACTGGAATAATCAAGAACTTGAATATTCTGTTGCCGTGGATGATTTCACCAATGGTAATGAAAAAGGACACAAAGATTCTGCTGCAGCAAGTAAGGTACATACAGAATTGTCTCAGACGGACTCAGATTTATATACTGCTAATAATTTTATGGAATGTGACCTGCCGGAGTTAATTGTCTGCTACAAAGACAGTACTTGTCATGCTGTCAAGGATATATGCGTGGATGAGGGGGTACCTACTGAGAACAAGTTCTTGACTGAAAGTATAGTGGATGGTCATTGCTCCCCGACTTCTAATGGATATAAGCATACTGATATGACCAAAGAAATTGTTAATATGGATTTCCTCTTTCAAGATGGCTTCAGATCTTCATCATGTAAAAATTGTAATAAGGATGCTGCTAATGATTGTGCGAGTAAAGGTGAGGTTAATATTGACTTGCTTATTCCATATGGGCAAAATTCTTCATCCGAAGATGACGTTCATCATGATGGTGCTTATGATTGTCGTGCTGTTTGGCTAAAATCTTCATCAGAATCTGAAAAAGACCAAGATTCTTCTAGCTTTTGTGGTTCTGGGAATCTGATTCAATCAGGTGAAGAAAAGTGCAATGCAGCCGAGAAGACAACAGAAAGTGTTTCAAATAGCATGCTCTTGGTGAAAGAATTTTGTGAGGAAACCTCCCTCAAATTTCTGCTCGAGTCTTCCAAGTGTGTTGATAATGATGTTCAACAATCTAATCAGGTTGGTAGTCTCTGTTTGTCATATGGATCCCATTACGATGAGAGTAATGTTTCTTTATCAGTTTTCTTTCTTAAGGACATTTCTGATGCAGTTACTTTCAGTATAAGTTCGTTAATTGTTATTCTCTGAATGGAGGTGCCTTCTCAAAGCACAACCGTTGCAAAATATAACCCCCATCAAGATATGGAACCCTTCAAAAAACAAAAAGAAGTAAAAATTGAAAGCAATATCAGTTGTTCAAAGTAAAATGATTAATATGTTAGGCTGGATTCTCCCTAGTATGAGAAGGATAATGAGATCCAAGAGGTGCCCTTTTGTCTATTATTTAGGGAAAGTGCCAGGCGGTTGGGTAGATAAGGCTAAAGATACACATTTATGAGTTGGCACAGAAGTATCAAGTAAAAGATGGGGGGATGGGGGGTGTTATCTCATTTGCACACCTTGAAAATTGATTTTATTAGCTTGAATTACAGATATCACGTGCGCAAGCGATTTCACAAGGCCCTGGGGTATCAAAAACAGAAGAATCAACCAAAAGCAGCGCTGTGGATAATCTGATTTACAACAGTGAAGTGGAGAGTGGAATCATCACTTTAAATTTTGATTCTTTCAAACTTGCGGAGAGCACCAGAGACGAGATCCCTGAAAATGTTATTGAACAACAACTTAAGTCAGAGAATAAGCCTATTCATGATGATGGGATTTTTAATAATCATCTTGTCGTCACTAACCAAGTTAAACGCGGTGATGGAGGAGAGACGAGTTTCTCTGTTGGAGGTCCTCTATCAGATGTAGTTACTTACTCGGGGCCTATACCGTTCTCTGGAAGCATTTCTCTTCGATCTGATAGCAGCACAACCAGCACTCAATCCTTTGCCTTCCCCGTGTAAGTTTTTAGCATACCTGTGTCTTCTGGTTATGAATTACTTTGTTGCTTTATATTAGACTCCTTAATCTAACTAAATGATTATGGCTTTTTTTTTTTGTCTTTCCAGATTACCAAATGAATGGAATAGCAGCCCAATAAGAATGGCGAAAGCTGATAGGAGGCATTTCCGAAAGCATAGAGGATGGAGATTGGGCCTTCTTTGCTGTAGATTCTAAATGCTTCTATTTTATTTTTAGGGTTTTTAGTTCATCTATTCACATGATCAGTGTCTTAGTTATTGAGTATCGTAAATATATATATTTATCAATTTTCTCGTAGGCTTGGGGTGCCATCCGCAGTAGTTTCCCAGGGTCGTGTATTAAGTTGTGATCCGGTCAATGAAATTTTTTGTATTTATTGTTGCATCTTCATCTACTCCACAATGATTTTCAGAAATCACTTTTTGTTTATCACAATGATTCATTCACCAATTCTTACAGAATAAATGATCCGCTGATACAATTGCAAAAGTATACCAACTTAGGCTGTGTTTGTTTATGTCTTAATGGCTCTGAATAGTTGTGCTTCTGATTTGGTCAGAGGCATGACTTGTTTGGTAAATATTTTTATGCCTCTGAATACTTCTTAATAGGTAAGATTCAAAAAATACAACTAAACCAATCAGAGCTCCGTCTAAGTGAAAATTTGATTTTTTTGGACAAAAATAACTTCAACAATATTACAAAATCCTTCCTTTATTCCCAATACAATTTTAACCTACTTATTCACCCCTTCAATCTGTCGCTCGTGTCTGTCGCTTCTGCTCAAATCTTCACTCTTCCTTCACTGGTAATCTTCCCTCCCTTCTTCATCTATTGTTCGTTATTGCTTGATTTGTTCTTATTAATCTTCTTCATATATTGGTCATTATTGTTCTATTGGTGATTACTGTAAATTTTCTGTGATTTCAAACTCTTTTTTTCAAATCTCCTTCATTACTTTGGGTATTTTTTGTTGGCATCATATACATGTGTGTGATTACTCTAAATCTTCCCAGTTCCATTTTTCTGGCACACAAAATCTTCGTTTCCCTATCTCTGTCTATATTTTACTGTACACAAACTGAATTTCAAATATAAAATGGGATTTTTTGGACTATTTTAGTTTGTAAAAATTTTCATTTTTTTCTAGTGGACCTTATTTTGGAACCCCACCTTTCTGGTCATTTTCAGAATAGAAGTTTCTAATCAACTCCACCCTTCTGGTCTTATCTTGAGGTGGAGAATGCAAGTGAAGAATTATCGTTTTAGTGTGTAAATTGGGATTTTTTTATGATGTACTAATGTGTATATATGGATGGATATGATGTACTTTCATTGGGATACACTATTGTAAAAAATTCTTCCTTTTGGGGTTGCTTAGTTGTGTTTTCTAGATTATCTACTTTGGTGATCTGATCTGATCTGATCTGATCTGATCGGTGAAGTTTTAGGCTTTAACTAGTGGATCGTTTTTATTTTATTTTTGTTTTTAGTGAAGAGGGTGAGAAACAATCTACAAATGTTAGCTCACTTGGTAAGTTCAGTATTGAACAAATTGCAAACATGTTAAATGGGGAGTCATTAGGCTCCATTTGGTTGATGCTTTATTGATGAAAAACAAAAAAAATGCAACATAATTTATGTTTCTATGCTAAGCTAATATGGGAAAATGTGTATAAAGACAGATTGCAAGAATCAAGGCCAAGATTGAACAGAGCATATCTATCTTACAATCAAGCAAGATTATTTAAAATCACTTTTGTATATTTTTGTAATTGTTGCAAATCTGTAACTGCTCCTTAGTTTTAGCTAAATTGATTTACATGGTCATAAATAGTTTTTCCTGGCTGTGTATATAAATTAGCTCCTATTACATCAATAAAGTGTGTGGAAAATTGTTCATTGAACTGCAATAATCTTTATTCATTATCAATGTGATAAACAAAGAAAATAGGAGAGAAACTTTTTAATTTTACATGTAATTTTTATTTTGCCTTACTAATCAGTAGTTTATAATTTCAGAAACTTCCTTAGTTATGAAGAATATTAACTGTTAGCCTAAGATTCTTAGTTGTTGCCAACAAATTAATAACCCAGTAACTATGCACCAATCTGTTTCATTTGTATCGCAACTACTCAGTTAGATTACTTTGAAAAGCATTTTTTTCCTGGGAGATCAAATGAATGTCCATGTTGTTATTGTATGTTTTGTTAATTCTTTATAAAATCACTGAATTTGTTTTTTATTGTTCAAACTATTTAAATATTTTTCTTTTTTGTTTGCACATTTTATAATCTATGTATCTTAGGTATGGAACAAGGCGGTGAAACTCAAAAATAAAAAAGGACTAGAGTGTGTGGGAGGAATGAAACAATAATGAAAACTTTTTTAGAATCATGTATTTGTGAGGTTGTGAAAAATAGTAGGGAAGGTGCAAGCCTCAAGCCACAATCATGAAAAAGGGTGGGAGAAATATTAAAAGATACCTACAACTTGATTGTGGATCAAAAGCAAATGAAAAATCATTATGACTACTTGCGAAGAAAATATAGTGCATGGTGCAAACTCAAAAGTAAGACATGAAATGTGTATGACCCGTCAACTAATAGGTTCAATCTTTCGGATGAGGAATGGATACAAGAGATAAAGGTGTTGTTTTAATTTTTTTACATTTTAAATTAATTAGTAATAGTCCTTAAAAATATGTTATAACATGTCGAACTTGTTGTTTGAATACATGCAAATAAAATGGTAGAAACTTTGAAGACCTCACCTCTAATTTTCCCCGATCTTTTTATTGCATTATTTGATGAAACCGCAGCAACTTGATAGTTGGGGTCCTAGTTGTGGAAGAGCTAGGACTAAAGATACATCTTTGGACTTGAAAGTTGTTAGTCTTGAGGACATTCCTTTTAGCACACAAGGTCAATGATCTTCAATTCCATCTCTTAAATCATCAACTCCCGTTATGTAATCTCATGCTTTCGGTCCTACCTTTGAGGGAGAAAGGCCAAAGAAAAAATCTAGGCGTTCATCAAAATAAACCTACAATACTAACCTAGATGAAGAGATGTCCATGGGTGGACCTAAGGCTAGGGCAGGGGGGCACCTGCCCCCACTGGATTTTTACATCTTCATATTATATATATACTACAATTATTAATATATTCACAAATTTTAGAGCATGGTGAAACAAAATAAATAGAGTACTACAATTATATTAATACACTACAATAATGTTATTGAAAAAAATAATATACTACTATATATATTGTTAAAATAAAATACTACTATAAGAACTTAAGTATTTTATTGTCTTAATCAATTTACTTCTCCTGAATACCAAGAAGGTAAAAAACAGAGGAGTTACAGTTACTAAAAATTATGAAATATTTCGTTTATAATTTCTATAATTTACCCGAATTTTTCAAAAAAATAAATAATGACTAATAAATATTCCAATATTATGTAGACAGGTGTCATTTCATTAGTAGTAGTAGTAGTAGTAGTATAAAATTCGAGATCAACATCATTATATTTATCTTATCCCAATAATGTTGTCGGTTATTGTTGAACAATTCACCAGTCACTTAATCAAATTTAAACATTTTAAAGTATATTAAAATGTTTATCTATTATATTAACAAGATAGTAACATATTCTTTTTTTCAGTAACATAATAGTAGTGTACTAATATAACTGTACTACTCTACTTATTTTGTTCCACTAAGCCTTAAAATTTGTGAATATATTAATAACTATTATATATATGTATATATATATATATATATATATATATATATATATATATATATATATGAAGAGGTAGGGGGAATTGGAAGAAGGCACGTACATGTTATTGAAATATGATATTTTTGTAACTATTAAAAACGAGGCTATTGTGACGTCCCCAAAATAGGTATACATCACCCATTCTGAGTCGTCAATAACATGATACAGAAACAACTACAACTTTATTAATACAATCCATAAACTGTGAGTTTAAATATAAATATTATCATCTAGACAATATACATACTCAATTAAGTCCTCATTATAATTATTGATACAATACTTTACAAAGATGGTGAGGACTACTAAAACAACTTCCTAGAACCTTCATTCCGTACCCCGACTAGTACTCGGTACATTCTCGCCTCCTGAGAAGAAAAATGGAACAAAAAGGAAAAGGGTAAGCTCAACTAGCCCAGTAAAGAATATTATGACTAAGATAATATAGAACAAATTATCGTTAGTCTTCAACAGAAAAAAATCTGATAGTATACGATAGACAACAAGTTTCAGATCAGCAGTGGAAATAATAATTCATAAATGAGTTACGTAGAGAATGAAATCTATTATAATCTATGAATTTAAAAGTCCATCATCATTTTTTATCCCTGTAACATCAATCAATGCACATCTTGAATCATATATTCATCTTTACACTACAGGCCAAAGATATTCATCAGTTGGTCATGTTCATCTCAACACCTGTACATCTTTGCACTATGGGCTAAAGATATTCATCATAAAATCAACCATCTTTGCACTACAGACCAAAGATATTCAGTAACATCATCATTTAGGACTGAGGATGATGAAAATAATTTTAAAGAAAACGAATTCAGTGAAACAAAAGAACAAGTATTATGGATTCGTACTTTAAACAATCCGAGTTCAAGAATACTTCATAAACAATCATGGTGAAGTAAAATTCAAGAATGATCAAAACATGGATACAATCAAAGCTAGTATCCATAATAGATATTTTGGACAAAATACAAAAATTTAATTTTTTTGTGAATAGTGCCGTATTTGTGAATAGTGTCGTATACGTGAATAGTAATCCCGATACAAAAAGTTTCAAATTTAATTAAAAGTTCAGATCAATACTTCGGCATAATGATATTGAAAGAAATAATATCATATATGAAAAAAATAACATCCCTTACCTCGAAAAGACGGTACTCCTGACTGGAATACTAGATATAGTGTTGAAGGGAACTTGCACCGTATAGCAACACTCAATGTATCAAAATACTCACAAGAATACGCTCAATATATCGAGAGAGAAATAGAGAGAAAACTTCAGTGTCTAGTGTGATTTTCAATTCTAACCTAAGCACCCTATTTATAGGAAAATGCTTAGAACACCAAAGTAGAAAAATTAATATAATATTAATATATTTATCAAATTTTCCTTAGCCCACCTCTAGACATCTGATTTCAGCACTTTGCACATGTTAATGATGTCCACAAAATACAAAAAACGTTTTCCTCAAAAAAATAAATAAAACTTCCAAAATTGAATTATTTCGGAACTTCAGAATTTCAATAATTCATAATAAATAGCCTTTGTATCAAAAAAAAATCGAACAACATGTCCATTTCATAGAAAATTTCATTCTCTACAACTTTACAGAAGAAAGTTTTTCTAAATTCCAAACAGAAATTGACCGAATTCTACAAAAGGACAATTTTACAGGCTATAATCAAATTTTGGTCAAGAATTGGGGTCTACCGACACACAAAATATGTGTTAATCATTTAATGCAACAAAAATACTTTTCCTCCTCATATACTCATATATCCCACATTCATTGTAAAAATATCACCATTATTATATTATTAAAATAATATATTTAAATGAATTATTTTATCAGAAAAAGATAAAATATTAATTTTCAACAATTGTCACATTAAAAATTTTCTCCATCTATATCCATATAAAATCAATATTTTCCTCATCAATAATTAATTATTCAAAAATAATATTACAGAATCACAATATTGACAACCAGACAGTTCCCAGAAAAGAGGGGGCTTTCCAATAAGGATCCCTCCTTACTGGCACGCAATTAGATGACCAAACCTCTCCTTAGATAGAACTTTCTAGACATTACCAATAATGTTATCTAATAATATTATTCACATAATATGAATTATTGCTCCGATAATAGAAAATACTGTGTAATGACAATTATTAAAACAACAATAATATAAAATATCAACGCAGCAATTATTGAATCAATAAAATAAAATATTGAACAGTAATTACTGTAACAATTATTGAGTAGTGCTTTCTTACGTAAGAATCAATAATTGGTGTAATACCGTGTGCTACTGTGTTTTAACCACCAGGTATTCCAACAGTATTAAAGGTAACAACTACGCCGTTATTTATAACCAACTTATTCTTGTCGTTTTCTTCATCCAATAGCTTTTTCGTTATGGGCCCACACAAGGCTGCACCGTCGTACGAATATTCCCCGACAGTAAAAATATTTCACGACCAAACGAATATTCCCCGTCAACAATGAATGTTTTAAAACCACTTGCTTGTTTGAAATAATTGCGCATTTTACCCATAACTTTAATCAAATCAACCCTCACAATTTCAAGATAATAAATAGAAGAAATTTAATTTTATTAAATAATAAGTTGGGATCTTACAACTATCATGTAATAATTTCAAGCAATAAAACCTCAAAAAATATTATTGTGAACAATATTTGAGGATTATTTAGTTTTGTGATTCATTTATTAAATTAATTTTTATTCTTAATAAATTTTATTTTTAAATTTGACCCCATTGAATTTTCAAACTGGATCCGCCCCTAGAGATGTCCAAGGCCTTTAAACTCATTGTTAAAAAGAATAGTGGACCTTTCGTGAAAGAATGCAAAGATAAGTTGGAAGAAGTTGGGTGGGGAGCGAAAAATCCCCTACACAAGATGACTCTTGGAATATTTTGTAAGAAACCAAGCTATAGAGAAGTATGGATGATTCTAAAAGAGGATGAGGTTAAAAATTGGGTTATGATGGTTTCACACAAGTTAGGATATGTTGCTTAGTTTGTTGGATATTAGTTAATTACAAACTTGATATTATGTTGGTGGATATATTTGGGGCTAGGTAATTTGATATTTTTGGGGACAAACTTCTTATCTTTGGGGCTAGCTAATTTGATATTTTTGAGATACAAACTTGTTTAAGTTGGGGCTTATTTGCTAGTTATGTGTAAGACCCCAACTTATTACTTAATGAAATTAAATTTTCTCTATTTATTATCTTGAAATAGTAAGTGTTGATTTGATTAATATGGTAAGTTATGGGTAAAATGCGCAATTATTTCAAACAAGTGGTTTTAAAATATTCATTGTTAACGGAAAATATTCGTTTGGTCGTGGAATATTTTTACTGTCGGGGAATATTCGTACGACGCCGTAGCCTTGTGTGGGCCCCATAACAAAAAAGCGATTGGATGAAGAAAACGACAAGAATAAGTTGGTTATAAATAACGACGTAGTTGTTACCGTTAATACTGTTAGAATACCCGGTGGTTAAAACAGAGTAGCACACGGTATTACACCAATTATTGATTCTTACGTAAGAAGGCACTACTCAATAATTGTTACATTAATTACTGTTCACTATTTTATTTTATTGATTCAATAATTATTGCGTTGATATTTTATATTACAGTTGTTTTAATAATTGTCATTGCACAGTATTTTCTATTATCGGAGCAATAATTTATATTATCTGAATAATATTATTAGATAATATTATTGGCAATGTCTAAAAAGTTCTGTCTAAGGAGATGTTAGGTCATCTAATTGCGCGCTAGTAAGGAGAGATCCTTATTGGAAAGCCCCCTCTTTCTTGAGAACTGTCTGGTTGTCAGTAATGTGATTATGTAATATTATTTATGAATAATTAATTATTGACGAGAAAAATATTAATTTTATGTGGATATAGATGGAGAAAATTTTTAATGTGACAATTGTTGAAAATTAATATTTTATCTTTTTCTGATAAAATAATTCATTTAAATATATTATTTTAATAATATATTGATGTTGATATTTTTACAATGAATGTGGGATATATGAGTATATGAGGAGGAAAAGTATTTTTGTTACATTAAATGATTAACACATATTTTGTGTGTCGGTAGACCTTAATTCTTGACCAAAATTTGATTATAGCCTGTAAAATCGTCCGTTTGTCGATTTCGGTCAATTTCTGTTTGGAATTTGGAAAAACTTTCGTCTGCAAAGTTGTAGAGAATGAAATTTCCTATGAAAAAGACATGTGGTTTGAAATTTCCTATGAAATTTTCTGTTCAACACTGTATTGTGTATGTATCCAAATTATACCTAAAAACACTGTATTCTGTAAAAATTTCAATTAAAATAAATAATATACATTTTTTAAGAGTAGCAAAAAAAAAGAAGCTGATCTGTCCAATTTTCCGGTCCAAAGGACCTGTCCGCCAAGAGTTTTCCTTTGGTCTATTGATGTGCTATTACAGTGCCATGTTGTCTTTTATAGAAGTTTCCATGTGTTTGTTTGTAATTGGGGGGCGGTCCGGTACATCTTAATGACCGGTACCGTCCGGTGCATTTGTAAATTTTTTTTTGCTTTTTTACCATAATTATGAGAAAAAAAAATAAAAAATAATAGAGCAAGTTTGAACAAAAAATTATAAAAGGAAGTATATTTTTTATTAAAAAAACACTGTAAACTGTTTACAGTGTTTTTTTAATAAAAAATATACTTCCTTTTACAGTTTTTTGTTCAAACTTGCTCTATTATTTTTTATTTTTTTTTTCTCGTAATTATGGTAAAAAAGCAAAAAAATAAAAATAAAAAAAATTACACATGCACCGGACGTTAGTCCGGTACAAATGTACCGGACGCCCCCCCCAACCCATGATCGTTTGTTTGTCTCCAAAGATGGTTGGATGAGATATGATTTTGTATAAATTTAGTTTATTATATTGCTAGTGTAAAATTATGATCGAGTAAATATATATTTATTTTATTCAATCGATACTTGTTTCTGTTCAAGTAATTTTGTTTTTGGTAATATCAGCGTCTTAATTTAACACTATTAGAAATTATTTATTGATTGAATTAAAAGAGGAGATTATTATTACTATTCAACCTCTCTCAATTAAACATGGCCCAAGTTGTATCGTCGTGTGTTTGTGATGGTAAGTAGTACTAGTACTAGTACTAGCACTTCCTTCCTTTGGATGAATTGAAATGGAATGATGGAAAGAGTCTCAAAGCATGAATGAATCCCTCCGAAGCTAGAAGAAGAATAATAATTTGCATAGAGTATGAAAAATAGCCTTTTAATTAGGTATGTTATTCCTAAATAACTTATTTTTGATAATAATGTTCAAATATTCCGTCCACCCAAATCTCATTCCCAACCTTTTACACCACCGCTGCCTAGGAGTGAGCATTCGGATAATAACCGAACCGAATTAGGATTTCGGTTATATCTGTAAACCGAACTACTCTGTTTTAGGTATCCGAACAAATAACCGAAATATGTAATAACCGAATAACCGAATAACCGAATAACCGAATAACCGAATAACCGAACATGGTATTCGGTTATTCGGTTAATAACCGAATTTAAAAGCATCAGTATTGCAGTCCTGTGAATTGAAAGACAGTCCAGTAAATTGAAACTTTAAAGACAGTCTACCACATATTACACAAACAACTGCCATGACAGTCCAGTGAATTGAAACATTATGCAGTCCAGTGCCACATATTACACAAACAAACAACATTATACAGTCCAGTGAATTGAAATTTGAAAGAACTGCCATGACACAAACAAACAAGTAAACAACTGCCACGACATATTATGCAGTCCAGTCCAGTCCATTATCGCATATTACACAAACAAGTAAACAACTGCCAGTCTGCCATGAAAGTCAACAACAGCTTGCACCTCCTATATCACCAAGAGGTCCAAGACCGTCCAGAACAAGTACTGCCTGCCCTTTTGATTCACCAAATACTGCCTGCACTTCTATTCCAGTAGAGCATTTGTTTACCAATTACCACTTTTCACCTGCATATGCAACACAGCACACATACTCAAGAGATATGGAAAAAGAAAAAGATGGTTGGCAGAATGGCAGGTGAACAATTGCTAAAGAAAAAGGACTTGCCCCCACATTGCTCAACAATTACCTCATTAATTAAATTGCAATAATGAATATATGTAAAGTTTGGTAAACCAACACACTTAATAATAATAATCTGTCATGAATTTTCTCATTTAAGAGCAGCTAGCGATACTACAACTCTTGAATACTACTCGTATATAATTTTCATCTTTATGACTTTATCATCACAATAATAATTTTGCTTTAGGCAACATAAATTCATAGAATTATCAAAGGGAGTATCGAAGCATTCTCATTTGTTTATATATGTTGCCCCCAATACAGTTAAATAGCAATAATGAATCAAAAGATGAATTTACCTCATTAATCAAGTTGAGTCGTGGTCCACGTGGAAACATTGGCATCATTAGTAGCAAGGCTCAACTTGGAAATTGCTGAAAAATAAAAAATATAATTAAACACATTATTTTTATAAATTGTTTTCTTAATTAGTTCAATAAAATAAACATAAACAATAATTATTACCACACTCAAGTTTATCGGCAAAGTCGTTATCTTCCTCCACATCAATGCAATTCTTCCTTTTAATCCAATCTTGAGCACATATGAGAGCTTCCACCATATTAGGAGACAATGAACTTCTAAATGAATCAAGAATGCGCCCCCCCGTGCTAAATGCGGATTCCGAAGCAACAGTAGAAATGGGAATAGCCAACACATCACGAGCAAGACGTGAAAGAATAGGGAATCTTGCACTATTTGCTTTCCACCACACCAAAATATCGAAAGACTCATCGGCTTCTTCCACATCTTCACTTAAATATTTGTCCAACTCCGATTTTTCTCCAAGTATCACTCCGGTCCGACGCTTTTTGAACTTATCCATAAGTCTATTTGTATTTTGGGATTCCATTGAATTAGAACCCTGGGATGACATGTTACTTAAACTTGATGTGCCACTTGGCCCACTTTCTTGAGTTGAATACTTTTTTTTGTACTCATTAAACATATCTTCCATTGCTTTCTTCACACCATCGGCAATCTCTATCCCCGTGGCCCTATTCCTTGCTTGATATTCTAAATCCCTATCTTCATTGTCAATATCAAAATGAAGATCTACTCCCATACCTACCAACGGATCTTCAACTTCAATTTCATCATCTCCATACATTTCGTCTAAAACAAATTGAACAAAACTCAACTTAGACCGAGGATCAAGCACAACGGGAATATACAACAACATATTCATCTTTGTAACATTTCCCCAATACTTATCATATTTTTTTTTCATTGCCTTGGCCATTTGTTTCAATTCTCTATCATTGCTTCTTTCCCACTCACTCAACATAACATAAGTTTCACTTATTTCATGAAATGCAGTATTTGATGTGACATAAGATGAGCCAGAAATACGCACAGTGAGATTATAAAAATGTTCTAAGAATCTCACAAACAATTTAGCCCTATTCCAATCTGAGTCTGTTGGAATATCTTGGCCCCCCATCTCTTTTACAAAGCCATTATCTGCAAATCCATATCGATCAAAAGCTTCTTTGTACTTTAAGGCTGAACTTAACATCAAGTAAGTAGAGTTCCATCTAGTTGGGCAATCTAGACTTAAGCCTTTCTTGTCTTGAAGACCACAATACTCAATACAGTCCTTAAATGACTTGACCCTAGCCGGGGATTGTTTTGCATACTTTACTGCACGCTTTACATTCTCAACAGATTTCTCAATCAACTTTAACCCATCATTCACAACAAGATTAATAATGTGAGCTATACATCGCATTTGAATGAACTTACCACCTAAGACATTGGTTTTCCAAAATGAACATCTCTCTCTCAAGTAAGCAGCTGCTGTATCATTTGAGCTAGCATTATCTACAGTGAGTGTCATAACTTTAGAAAGTCCCCACTCTTTTAGACAAGACTCAACCATTTCTCCAATGTCCTTCCCCTTATGACTTGTGATGGTTCGAAAATTTAAGATTTTCTTATGCAATTTCCAATTTTCATCAATAAAATGGGCAGTAACACACATATAATTCAATCGTTGATTG
Organism: Panax japonicus; assembly: GCA_020205505.1. NCBI lineage: Eukaryota > Viridiplantae > Streptophyta > Magnoliopsida > Apiales > Araliaceae > Panax > Panax japonicus. The sequence continues at coordinate 160,695 of JAINUV010000183.1, forward strand.
GAAGTCCAAGAATCAGTAGTGAGGCAAACACGTTCACAATTTTTTTTAAGGAATGTTTTCAGCTTAATTTTCTCATTATCATACAAACGAATGCAGTCTCTAGCAAATGTAAAACGTGAAGGCAACTGAAACCTAGGACATGCAGCTTGCATAAGTCGTTTAAAACCGTCTTTCTCAACATGTTTGAAAGGAAGCTCATCTACAATAAGATGGTAAGTAATGGCTGCCCTAACAACTTCTTGGTCAAACCTCCAAGTGGTGAGTGTACCCTCACATGCCCCTCCCTCCCCCTCACCCTCTTTAATTCCTACAAGTTGGGGTTGAGCTTTATCCATGTTGATGGGATTTTTTTTACAAATTCTAAAGTGATTTCTTAAAGCAGTAGTACCATTTGAAGATGAATCAGCAGCTAATTCTTTTCCACAATAAGTACACTTACCTTTGATGACATTACCATCATTATCTTTAACTGGAATGAAGTGCCCCTCAGTCCACACCTTGGATCTAGGTGCCATCCTCTTTCTTTGCAGCTTTACATTTTCTGACTGTCCCGTACTCTTTGTAGTTGTGGTTGTGGTTGTGGGGGTGGGATTGGGGGTGGGAACACTGTCACCCCCCTCTTTCTCATGTCCAATTGCATCAAGGTCATCAAGGTCAGGTTCGTCTGTATCATCCACCATATGCAAATCATTTAAAATACTTCTTGACATCATCTGAAATTTTCAAACAAATTACATTAACAACGAAAGTTTAAAAAGTTTATATAAATCAAAAACTTCAAGCAATTAATATTCAAGCATAAATCAATTGACTCTGTTAATTTAAAAAACAGTCAGCTATCATGAAATAAGCTATTGTTCTTGAAGTGAATGTAAATGCATGTTAATAATTTTTGAAGTTCACAAGTGACTCTGTTAATTTAAAAAACACTTGGTCCACGTCCAACTATCATACATTCATACACTTGGTCCAGCTCCAGCAGATAACTAACCAACAAGTAACAACCATATAATCTAAATAGTCAGCTATCATGATTCATGAAATAAGCTATACAAGCACTATAACAAATACACAGATAAGAAATAACTAGTTAACTACAGTCTACAGGGTGAAAAAGGTATAGAGTTTCAAAATCACAACAAACGGTCAGACAAAAACCATAGAAGTCAAAAAGCACCACCAAAATAATTAATGCTTACTTGAAAGATACTAAGATAGGCAGACAGCGACTCTGTGAGACGACGAGTCGGCAACGACGAGAGTCGCGAATAGACAGACAGAGACCACGCCGGAGACTGAGAGACAGACAGAGACCACGCCGAAGACTGAGTCAGAGTCAGTGAGGGGCTGAGGGTCGAGAGTCGACTGTCGAGACGAGATGCAGAGAGTAAGAGACCGCGCCAGACTGCTGGAGACTGAGAAGGGGAGAGGTGGAGGTAGGGCCGGAGACTTGAGACGTTCAGACGATCGAGAATTCGAGAGTGACTGAGTGAGAATTCGAGTCTTAGTCTCTTAGATCTGGGCGAGGCGACTGGTGGCGAGTGGGTTAGGGCAAAATAGAATTGGGGTAACCCGAATTGGGTTAGATAATATGAATATTGAATATATGATTAATAATTAATTTTTTTAAATATTAAAATCCGGTTATTCGGGTAACCCGAAATATCTGTTTTTGAAAATCAGAACCGGAACCGAATACTGAATAATAATTCGGATATAACCGAAATTCCAAAAAAAAAACCGAAAACCGAAATAAATCGGTTAAAATACTTCGGTTCGGTTCGGTAGTTCGGTTTTATCCGTTTTTTGCTCACTCCTACCGCTGCCCCAGCTACACAATCTCCTCGTCTTTTGCTTTCAATTCCTTGACCTTGGTTTGTCCCTGTAGTATTTCAGTTCTGCTATTCTCTCCTTGATGTCATCCATGGCTCTGTGCTTGTTGTTCTTTTGAGGCACCTTTCAGCTATCTGAAGAAATACAATAGGAAAATATACCACATTTAAAATCCAAGTAGAATACTAGAAAAATACCCAGATATCCAAATCTGAGTCAGAAACAAACAAGATCTATTCAGTGTTGAAACCATCGTCACCTTTTGGTACCACCGGATGCATAAAGCTTTAACACTGCTCACATCAACGAGTACATGAGGGACAAGACTAGCCAAATCTGGCACAAGCATTTTTTTTTCAAGTAAAGGTTGTACGGCAAAAAGAAAGAATAATGTTCATTGCTCACAAAACTTCCTTCTCAAAAATCGAAATCAAAAATACACAATGGGTAAATACGTCTTAAAGTTTTTTTTTCCTCAACAGATGTTCATAACAGAAGCTGAACCCTCTTCAACAAGAACAATGATTGCTAAATGCACATATTATATCATAGAATAATAATATCTACCTTTTATATTCTAAAGATTCCTAATATTATTTGATTTAATATGTATGTATATATAATATAAATAAACCTTTACATAACTTCAGGAATAAAAGATCCACATAGACTGAATTTCCTGCAAGAAGAGGCGTATGTGCGTCCACATTTCTCTTGACAATTGCACAACCTACAAGGGTGCTAAATATGTTAAGGGATATGATTATAAGAGACCAACTTCAAAGGACAATTAAACTATTAAAGTATACAACATTGAAATACTAGAGACTAGAGTACATTTCAAGTTTTCAACCACATGGCTAAAATGAAGTATCAAATAAGTAATAAATTACAGTCACGCTCTAACATAGAAAATGCATCATCCCCGTGTTCCCAGACTAAGAATAAACCTATGCCACAAGTAATTTAATTTAATATTTCTAGATACTTCTGTTATGCCCCTCAAGAGAATAAGCAACAGGTTATATCCTTTCTTAGTTAGAGAAGAAATAAATCTATGTATACAGATTCTGAACTTTACACCACTGTCACCCCATAACAAACGTATAATATAAGTGGAAATTAAGTTTTGACGAAAAACAATGAGTAGTTAACTGTTTTTCAGCTTCATTTTCACTGAATGTGCTTTGAAGCACTCTCTTTGTCAAACCTAAATTAAATTAAAAAACGTTAATGACTAAAAAAATATGAACAAAACATGCAGTCATTTGATAATAATAATAAATACATTGATAGGAAAAATATATATCAAATAGGGATTGATAGTTCCAAAAGATTAGTCACATAAGTAGTAAATGGAATCACATTCATGAGTAGGGACTAGTGGAAATATCAAATTTTCTTTATGGAAATAACAGTTCCCATCAAATAATCACTCTATCAGTCCCTCCCATTTTGTATGTCATCATCAATGTAAAAGGCACAAATTTGAAGATGAGTTACCTGAACTATAGATATTATACTTTTAATATAAATTTCTTTCCCAAAACTACACTGTTGATATATAACTTCTGGGGGGAAACTATATTAAAGACATAACCTCTGAATAACCTTCTGATTAATGGACATACTATATTAATTGTTGCTGCTGCTGATCAACTTACAACACAACACCCACCCATCCTTCATGTCATCCATAACCTTAATTGCATCGATTAACCTCCCTTGCTTACAGAACCCATCCATCAAAATTGTATATGTCGTTGCATCCGGAATCCACCCACCGTCAAGAATTTCATCAAGTATCTTTTTTGCACCGATCATATCACCCCTAGACACATAACCCCCAACATGGTCGTATAACTCACCACATTTGGCACCATACCCATTGTTGGCATTTCATCTTAACACCGTAAGGGTAACTTCAATATCATTGTTTTTACAAAGACCTTTGAGTAAAATGTTGCAAGTAAAAACATTAGGTATTATGTTGAACTTCTTTTTACAATGTTCAAACAATATATGCACCAACTTATACTGTTTGTTCTGAATCAAAGCGTTTAACAAAGTATTAAATGACCTTACTGAGGTTTCAACGCCAAATTCTTTGACCTGTAAGAAGGTTTGGAGGGCTTGTTTGGGGCGACTGGCGATTCCGTAGTTTCGAATTACGACTATAAATAGATTTTCGCCGCATTTACTGTCCGATTGCTGTAATTGGGCGAGAAGAGTTTCCATCAGCTCGAATGCGCGAATTCGAGTGAGCATGTTGATGATGGCGTGGTAGGTGTCATAATTATGCTGTAAATTGGGGTAGAATTTGCCAACGTGGTCAAAGATTTGGAGGAAAAAATCAAGGTTTTGTTGGCTGGTGATGATGGAGACGAGGCGTTTGGGGTAGAGTTTTTGGGGCCAGAGTTTTATTGGTGTGAGAGGTGGGAAATGAAAGGGTCCGTAGCGGAGGCGGTGGTGGCGAAGGAGAGAGAACGAGCGGCGGTGGTGAGGTGGAGGTGGTGGTGGAAATGAAATGGCCGGTGAATTGACATGTTGAGGAAAGCAGGGACTGAAGTGAGAAAAAGTTGAGACAGTGAAAGTTTAATTATGATCATCCAATCTATTTTAAAAGATCTAACGGCCCAAAATTTGTCTTGTCACCAGTACAATATGTACATGTTCTCCCCCGATCCCCGTTGATCTCTTTGGACAAGCAAATCACACTACTCGAGAATATCCCGTATAAATTATTGCCCACTCCTATACGCATCATGCTTTTCAGCAACAGTGTTTTATTGGTCACCTCCCTATCATCACAGTATCTTTCTTCTCTCTTATTAAATTGAAATCAACGGTTATATTTCGTTTGTGGCAGGACCAATTTCAACGCCTTCGTAGCTACATCACTCCCCTTGCATCTCATTACTACCGATGCATTCTACAATCAGAGTATCAGGCTATCAGCTTCTTCATTAGAGAGAAGCAAGCAAAGAATCAAACTCAGAAGTAATGGAGAATTTATGGCAAAAGGCAAAGATATTTGCAGAAGAAGCAGCCAAGAGATCTCAAGCCCTAACCCTAACCACTTCTCCGGCGAAGATCGCCGACATTGTCTCTGAAACCGCTAAGCGATCTAAAGACTTTGCACTCGAGGCCTCTAAGAAAGCCGATGAGCTTAAAACTGTTGCCGATAAACACATCAAGTCTCTCGCAGATCAAATTCCCTCACTTTCACTCACTACTAATTCTACTTCTTCTTCCGATTCAGTGTCCGACTCCGACCTCCAAAGCTTCGGTATCACGGAGGATCTCAAACAGTTCGTTAAGGGACTTACCACACTCACATTCCAGAGTTTTCCTATTCAAGGTTTTCTTTAAGTCTATCTAGATTTTGGCTTCATTCGTTTAAATTGCCTTGGTTGAGATGATTTTAATTGTTTTCTTATTCTCTTGTTTGTTTCAGTGGATTTTCTTTTCCTTGAATCTTTAAATTGCCTTGGTTGAGATGCTTTTAATTGTTTTGTTAATTTCTTGTTTGTTTCATTGGATTTTCGTTTCCTCGTATTCCTTAGATCTTAGTTTAAGTTTAGACATATTTCAGCCAAGATAACTTGAAACTCCAACAAATTGATTTAGCTTTGGCAATGTTTAAATAAGCTAAGGTTTCTGGTTGAAATATGAGATTCCTGTTATGCCTTGATTTAAATGGTAGTATCTGCTAAGTATGTTCTATTAATAGTTATCTTTGGTGAAGTTAACTGAGTTATAAGTTCTGGACAAGTGTCACGTGGAGGATGCAGGGGAAAAGAGTCGTTAGCTGTAGCTGCTTCTGATAACGCTGCGTTTCATCAGTCTTTTATTTACTTTTTGGTTCATTCATAAAGTTGTTAGGTTTTCTGTCATCAGGGCCACGTGTGATATCACGTGTGATAGGGAGAGGTTGTTACATCGAATTTGTAACCTGAGCTGGTATTTAGCAGCTTGCAAGAGGAGTGAAGAGGGAGATATAGGATTGCAAGTTTAATTCCTTTCTTCCTTATTCGTAATTTTTTGGTTTTCTGATCATTTCCATTTCTGCATTATCAATTTCTGTCAATTTGGTATCAGAACAACCCTGGGCCATTAATGGCTGATAATACTGCAAAACCCAGCTTGCAAAAACACGAGAAGGATTTGAAGGCGTTAGAGGGGAGGATGGATCAGCTTCAGGAGCTGGTGGCAAAAGAATTCGAGCACTCATATATGCAGTTTGAGGCCATGGGCCAACAGATCACTTAACTTAGCCAAACGATGCTCACAACGAGTGAGGAGGTGGCTCGAAGAATACTTGAAGCTATGGAGGTAACAAGGAAAGCTGAGAAGGAGAAAACTACTATTGCAGAGGTGAATGATCCTATTACCTCTTTTGTATTAGTTGATAGCCCCCCAGAACCACCCCCTTTGACTGCTCCACTAATACCTCTTAATACAAATCCTGGTTCAAGTTCATATAGCACCGTGGTTGCATCAACAAACAATCAAATACAAGGGGTGTGCATTAGTAGTTCTAACCCTGTTACACACCAGAATATCATGATTCCATCTACACTATCTGAGACCTGCAACAGACCAGTCATGGTAGCTACTTCCACCAATTCCTTAAACCAACGAATCATACCACCTATAATATCTAGAGGGGGTTGGCCTTTTCTTTTAGATTCTAATCAGATTGGTCCAGTCACAACTCTGGTTTCACCAAACCCTACCCTGTTTGCTCAGACCAACAACTATAACCTTGTAAACCCTGCAAACCTATACATGCAACCAACCTATAATACCCAGTTCAGCCAAACCCAGTTCAGCCTAATCCCTACAACCTAAGGAACTCCCATATCCATACCATGACCGCAGAACCTACATATACACCATCAATTCAAAACCAATCAACCACAACTACACTTCCATATAACCCTTATCAGCATAACCTAAATTCACCTGGACCATCACCAATAATCCATTCTGCAAAAAGCAACCACTGCAGAACCCCAACCAATCCATTTTTGCCTTTTCCCATGCCCAAAATGGATTTTCCCCACTTTGAAGGAAAGGATCCTAGAGGATGGTTAAAAATATGTGAGAAGTTTTTCCAACTTAATCCATTGTTAGACTCAAGGTCTAAAGTGTTGTATGCTGCATTATATATGGAGGGGGAAGCAGATGTTTGGTATCAATCACTACAGGAGGAGAAACCATGGCTGTCATTGGAAGAATTTGCCTATTATGTATGCCACAGGTTTGTAAAAGGAGGCCATGAGAATTTGATAGGGCAATTTAATAAACTGGTGCAAAAGGGAAGGGTGGAAGACTACATAAAAAGGTTTGAAGAGCTTAAAAACTGCATGTGGAGCCAAAATAAGGGTTGTACAGAAGAATATTTTATTGAAAGCTTTCTTAGTGGGTTAAAGGAAGAAATTGCAAATGCTTTGTATATTGTCAGACCCCAATCCTTAAGGGAGGCAATTACACAAGCCAGGGGACAGGAAGTGTATCTAGAGTCACTTGACAAGAGGAACCATGGCAGCTCAAGGACCCTGGCTGAAAGGGCAACCTATAAAGCCAGAACTAACTATACCCCATATAAAGAGAACCTGCAGGCCAATAAGACAGACACGGCTCAGAAATCCTTCCCTGTTAAAAGACTCGGTGGCCAGGAGAGAGAAGGGTTTGTGTTATAACTGTGATGAAGTTTTCACTAAGGAACATAGGTGCAAACAGAAACACATCTACTTGTTGATAACTGAGGAAGAGGAGAGGTGCAGTGAAGAGGAGTCAGACCAGGAATTAGCCATACTCACACCTGGAGAAGAAGGGGAGTTATTGCAAATTGAAGAAAACTGTGAAATGTCTATCCATGCCTTGACAGGAACTAATGGGATCCATACCCTTAGACTGCAGGGGAAGATCAAGAACAACTACATTAGCATGCTGTTGGACAGTGGGTCTACCCACAATTTTATATCTCAGACACTGGTTAAAAAGCTGCAACTACCTACAGAACCATGCAGCCCATTTAAAGTCACAGTGGCCAATGGCAATACTCTACAGTGTGACAGAAAGATAGCACAGTTGAAGTGGCAATTTACTTCAAGGAAATTTCAAGCTCCTATGTATGTTATACCTCTAGGAGGTTATGATGCAGTCTTGGGAATACAATGGATGCAAACAGTAAGCCCTATTTGTTTGGACTTTGCTAACAAGATTGTAACCATACACTGTGAAGGCACTAAGATGGTTCTAGCAGACCAAGGAAACAACAATTAATTTTTTTCAGTCCAAGTGGCAGAGAAGCTTAACTTGAATCCAAGGGAAGAAACTTACTTCTTAGTCCAATTAACAGCTATAGAAGGAAGTTCAGAAAGGAGAGAACAAATACCTGAAGAAATACAACAACTAATCAAGGACTTTGATGATATTTTCCAGGAGCCACAAGGTCTGCCCCCAAAAAGGGTACAAGATCATAGCATACCAATCATGCCTACTTACAATCCAGTAAACATCAACCCCTATAGATATCCCTACATACAAAAGGTTGAAATTGAGAAGATGGTTAAGGATATGTTGGACAGTGGCATTATAAGGCATAGCACCTCACCATATGCTTCACCAGTCTTATTAGTTAAGAAAAAGGACAACACTTGGAGGTTTTGTGTTGATTTACAGGGCTTTAAACAGCATCACCATAAAAAACAAGTTTCCCATTCCCATCATAGAAGAGTTATTAGATGAATTGAAGGGAAGCAAGTACTTCACCAAGCTGGATTTAAGAAATGGTTACCATCAAATCAGAGTGAAGACAGAAGATATTCATAAGACAGCTTTTAAAACTCATCAAGGGCACTACGAATTTCTAGTCATGCCCTTTGGTCTGACTAATGCCCCTGCTACCTTCCAGTCTGTCATGAATGAGGTGTTTTCTCTATTCTTAAGAAGCTATGTATTAGTATTCTTTGATGATATCTTGGTTTATAGCCCCACTCTTGAGAGCCATAAGGCTCATTTGCAGCAGGTCTTTGCAGTCTTAAGAGAGAATATGTTCTATGCAAAAAGAACTAAATGCACCTTTGCTCATATTCAAGTAGAGTACTTGGGACATGTCATTAATCATCAAGGTGTAGCAGTTGATGAAAAGACGATAGAGGCAATGAAACTATGGCCCAGACCTAAGACACTCAAGGCTCTCAGGGGGTTCCTAGGTCTCACAGGTTACTATAGAAGGTTTGTCCATCAATATGGTATAATCAGCAAGCCTCTAACTAACCTACTTAAAAAGGGCTCTTTCAGGTGGAATGAAGAATCTGAGCAGGCTTTCAACAGACTGAAGTCCGCCATGTCTAACACCCCAGTTTTAGCTTTACCTTTACCTGATTTTACAAAGGTCTTTGTTGTAGAGACAGATGCTTGCTATTCTGGTATTGGGGCAGTCTTAATGCAAGAAGGGAGGCCCTTGGCTTTCCTCAGCAAGGCCTTATCTCCAAGACACTTGGGCATGTCCACTCATGAGAAGGAATTGCTAGCAGTGATCATGTCAGTACAAAAGTGGAGAACTTACTTGCTTTGGCAACCTTTTGTCATCAAAACAGATCATGAAGCACTAAAGTACTTCATGGAACAAAAGCTGACTACCTTAGTTCAGCAAAAATGGGCGTCTAAGATGCTTGGTTTTGATTACAAAATCCAATATAAGAAGGGAAAAGATAATGTTGCAGCTGATGCCTTATCTAGAAGCCAGGAAACTGAATGCAACATCACTATGGTTCAGACCGTAGTTCCTAGTTGGAACTACGGAAGTTTATGGCAGTCTAGATGATGACCTCGAAGCTCAGGACATTATGACTCAACTGATAGTAGATCCTCATAGTCAGCCAGGTTATTCACTCCAGGCTGGTATCTTAAGAAAGAATGGTAAAGTCTATGTGGGAAGTGGTGGAAATTTAAGGCAGAAAATAATGGATCAGGTGCACAGCAGTAGTGAAGGAGGCCACTCAGGCATGACAACTTCAATAAAAATAGCTGAGATGCTATTTTATTGGCCTACTTTAAAAAGAGACCTTACTGAGTTAGTGAGGCAATGTGAAATCTGCCAGAGGCACAAAGGAGAGCATGTACCAACACCTGGGCTGCTGCAACCTATACCCATTCTTGACCAAGCATGGGAGTTTATCACTATGGATTTCATTGAAGGATTGCCTAAATCTGAAGGTAAAGACACAATACTGGTAATTGTTGATAAGCTTACCAAGGGCTGCCAACTTATAGCCCTTACACATCCCTTTACAGCCACTCAAGTAGCACAGTCAATCTTGGATTCAGTCATCAAATTGCATGGTCCTCCTCGAATCATTATTTCTGACAGGGATAAAATCTTTACTAGCTCATTTTGGAAGGAGTTGTTTAAGGCTTTCAGCACTCAAGTTAACCTGAGTACTGCCTACCATCCCCAAACAGATGGCCAGACAGAGAGGGTTAATCAATGTATTGAATTGTACCTCAAATGTATGACTAGCAACAAACCTACTCAGTGGTACAAATGGTTACCTATGGCCGAATAGTGGTATAACACTACCTTCCACACCGCTACAGGAATGACACCATTCAAGGCCCTCTATGTAGTACAACCCCCAACAGTTAATTACCATCAAGAGGAACCAATAAAAATCCTCTCATAGCTGAGTTTGTTAAGGAAAGGGCAGCTACACAGCAACTGCTCAAGGAAAATTTACAGAAATCACAAGAAAGGATGAAGCTTTATGCAGACAAAAAGAGGACTGAGAGAGAATTTCAAGTGGGAGATGAAGTTTATTTGAAGTTGCAACCCTATCGACGAGTTTCAGTAACACAGAAAAGGCACTTCAAACTATCTGCCAGGTGTTATAGACCTTATGTAGTTCTACAGAAAATTGGGAAGGTGGCATACAGACTTCAATTACCTCCTAGTTCCAAGGTTCATAATGTCCTCCATGTTTCGCAATTAAAAAGAAAAATTGGGCAAACTAAGGTGATACAAACTGCACTACCAGATGCTAATAAGGTAGGAGAGTTGAAGCCCTCACCTGTGGCCGTAATGGATCGCAGGTTGGTAAAAAGGGGCAACAAGCCAGTAACTATGGTTCTGGTTCAATGGTCCAACAGCATTCCAGAAGATGCAACTTGGGAGGCATGGGAGAAGCTAACTCTGCAGTATCCTGAATTTGATCCTTGGGGACAAGGATCTTCTCAAGCAAAAGGGAATTGTCACGTGGAGGATGTAGGGGAAAAGAGTCGTTAGCTGTAGCTGCTTCTGATAAACGCTGCGTTTCATCAGTCTTTTATTTACTTTTTGGTTCATTCATAAAGTTGTTAGGTTTTCTGTCATCAGGGCCACGTGTGATATCACATGTGATAGGGAGAGGTTGTTACATCGAATTTGTAACCTGAGCTGGTATTTAGCAGCTTGTAAGAGGAGTGAAGAGGGAGATATAGGATTGCAAGTTTAATTCCTTTCTTCCTTATTCATAATTTTTTGGTTTTCTGTTCATTTCCATTTCTGCATTATCAATTTCTGTCAACAAGGTAATTTAAGGGACTTGGTATTACAGCCCTGGGAAATGCGGAAATTTTTCTTTCTCTTTGTTGATTTAAATTCTTATCATCTCTCTTCAGTTAGATAATAATTCTTATTTCCTGGACGTGTAGATGATATACAAGGATCTGATGTGGCTACATTCTCTAATGTCCGACAAGATCTCTCTGAGTGGCAGCAGAAACATGCCACCCTTGTTCTCACTACTGTTAAGGTAATTTTTTCTTGTCTTTGTTTCAACTTGAACTCTTCAAGGGCCTTGCTTGGCAGTTGGAAGAAATGAAAGTAGGATATATTATTAGTTGTTAGATCACACACAATCTTCTCTATGCTTGTGTGCTTTACGGGACCTAAGAAGTACATTAGATGTTTTGAGAAAAAAGGCGAACATTTGAAAAAATGACCGTCTCATAAGATTCAACAGCATTTTTTTGTCCAGTGCAACAGAATAGAAATAATGAATTTTTTAAATGATAGAGGCATATTACATGACAGGGCAAATTGTGCATCTCAATTAAGAGAGTTCGTATATTCTGTTACTGGGATTATCTACTTACAGCTTATGACACCAAAGCTGAATATTTCCTTTTAATCTCCTTTGACGATTTTTGTTTTCCCTTCTTGTTGGGAGGCTGTAGAATCAAAATTTCCTATGCCTTTTATCCATTTAGCGAGTCTTATAAATTATAAAAGTAGATTTGTAAATCCAATTAAATGTGATTTACTAGTCAAATGGTCCTATGCAACTCCATACATCAAGTTTTAATTTTTACCCTAAAATTAATTAATTGAAGTTGAGAAAAATACACGTTTTTTTCTTTAAAACTCTGGGCATGGTTCTAATTTGCACGTCACAAAAATGTGCATGTATTTTGGAGTTCTAAATTAGAAAGCATAAACTAGTCGTCACATGAAACTATACTGTCTACAATGTTTCTCATGGCTGTGATGTTTCAGGAAATATCGAGGTTAAGATATGAATTGTGTCCGCGACATATGAAGGATCGAAGATTCTGGCAGATATATTTTACACTTGTGAACAGTCATGTGGCTCCGTAAGTAACTTTTCAATTTTTGGAAATATTCACTTTTTCTCTTAGTTATGGTAAATGCTAGGGAGAGCGATAAATGGCAATACTGACTGCTTTTAATTTCTGGACCGCATTCACTTGTCTAATTTATAGTACATATGAAAACTTGGTAACTAATCATTAAATTATGGTTAAAGAAAGATACTTGAGTAGTAACTAAGGATTGTTTTGAAGAATTTTTATTCTTTAGAAAAAAGTTTTCACTAAAATCAGCATCAGCGTGTTAGTTATCTACACTGAGTGTAATCCGGTAAGTGTTTCGCTGGACTAGTGAGAATTTTGTAGTCCATACGGAACAGCTCCATGCACAAAATCAAGAATAGAGTAGACTAGTTTAAAACATGAATGATCTGAAACCTATACGTGAGAGTGAGATCAATCTGCAAGGCTTGGCATTCCTTTGAGACCACCCTCTTTTATGATTAAAGAAAAAGAAGCTTCCTGTTCAAAGAAGCTATCTCTATGAACCCTGATATTATTAATCCCATGAAGGCATGTACATCTTATCATAAAAAATATTAAGAAGTCAAGATATAATAGTAGGCATTTTGTTGAAAATATGCATGGTCTGTTCTAAATTCATTTCTTTATTGGACTCATCCAGGTCCGAGAAGAAATATGGGGAGAAAATTAAGCTAAAAGAAGCAGAGAACATTAAAGATGGCAAACTTGAGCAAACTCCAACAGTTGGATCAGAAGGAAAGGGAACAAGCCTGAAAAGTAAGACTTCAAGTTTATCTGCGGAGCAGGATTTAGATACATTTCTTTTGGGGGATCTTGATGACAGTGATGTGGAGCCAGCAGGTACATTAGATCGTCAACTTCGTGAAGAATAGTAATCCTGACCTATTTTCTAAACAAAGAAATATAAGACAGGAAGTATCTAGCTGAATCTTGTTTTTATCTTTTAGTTTGATGACAAAATAGTTTCTTGGAATGGCTGATCTTGGGGTTCACAAATCAGCTGAATGTCTGGTTATATTTTCATTGCGTCCAGAACATCTTTCTGTAGTTTTAGTCCCTGCAATAATCGTGGAACTATATGTGGTTTAATGTCAGACAAGTGTAGGTCTCACTTGTAAAAATGTCATTTTAAATGTAAGTTTAAATTTACTGCGCCGTAGGGAAAATGGACTGCAATGGGTAAATCTGACACATCAACACACTTGCAACCGATTCACGTGCATGATGTCATTAGTATGTTTTAACTTGTATAGCTGTTTGTATAATGAAATTACACTGGAATCCTTCAGCTCATATCCATGTGTGACTGTGTTCATAGTTTTTGGATAAAAGATGCATTTAAATGTACACACTCATGGCTGCCATACTCAACTTAAAAAACGAGTCATATGGTATTGTCACTTGAGAAGGGATTTATTTTAGAATTCCATGGAAACATATGTTATGTTCATAGAGAGTTCTACTTGGTTCTCAAACATCAAGATGGCATGATTTGAAGAATATTATACCTAATTGGGTTTTATCAGATTTGTTTAAAAATGTTGTGTACTGCTCATTAACTTTCCAATGCTACTGCTGACAACTGAAGTTCTAATGAATATAATCTTTGTTATCATCAGGGTTTGTATACTAATTTTGTGCGACTATTTGTGTGCATTATGCCCAAATATTTGGATTATATGGGTAATTTTCCAAGCCACTCCACCAAGCATTGCTTGACAATATGCTAAATTACTAGTTCGTTCTTTCTTTCTTTTGCTGATTGTTAAAATACATTTTCTTATGCACTTAATTTTATGAGTTTGAACTAATTGATACAAATTGCAGAAAACCAGTAGGTAATTGCTAGATTTGCTTTTGTTGTCTTTTTTTATTGTTGGCAATTTTTATATTGGAATGCTCTTGGTCTCATTAGCAAGTGTTTTTATTTTTACCAGATGATGATGAGAATTTTGATGATGATTTTGACAAGATTGACAATTTGGTAAGCACAAATTATCTTCCCAAATATTCCTTAATCCAAGCTCCACTTTTCATTCTGCTTTGTGCTGCTCAATTTCTTGATACATTAATTAAAATCCTCTGGAGGGGTGACGACAATAGCAGGAATTCTAGTGTGTGCAACAACTAAGCACTGTTATGTGGTATTTTGGAGAACTCATGGGATTTTATGCTTGCAGGGCGTTGAAGATGAAACATAGCTGAATAAGATGATGACAGAGGCAGGTTAGGGCTATGAAGTGTGTGAGCAATTGAAGTCATCTGTTAGGTGGAGAGGACAAGTGAAGAAGAGTAAAAGTATATTTTCTGTGATACATACATACATAAGGTGATGTATAGGAGGAGTTGGAAGGTTTACTTTGGCAATATAAAGGCCATAGTTTATGGTAGATCTGACAAAAAATAAGTTTGGGTTGATTTTAGATTACATAAAATAGGTTTGAGTTGGTTTTGGAACTAAAATCATATTACCTATATTTAATACTAGTTAAAATAGATTTAAGTAGTTTTGATTAATTATATGGTTTTCAACTTAAATTATTAGCTAATTTATAATATGGTATGGTATGGTATGGTATGGGTTCTCCAAGTGCGGTTATGTTAGGTTAGGTTATGTTTCATTTTATCTTTGCTTGTATTAAAAACTATGGTTGTACAGTTGCTGTGATTGTAAAGCCAAATTACGGGGTAGAACAAAAAAAATTATTTGATGAACATTAAAGCTCTGCCAATTTTTGTATGATCTATGCCTTAGTTGCAGCTACAAATTACTGATAATCTTTTTTTTGGGTACAAATTTATTAATACTTTTATGCATACATGTAAATAAACTCAGTTATCAGCTTGCACTCATTTCAACAGTTTTATTATTCTTTTCACAATTATTACAAGTGGAATTTAATATCAAGATGTTCGGGATTTACGACTCGTCATTTGAACCACTGTGTTAACTACGGGAATATCTAACAATTAATACTTTAAGAGGAATTCGTCATATTAAAAATAAAAAAGATGAATTGTGTATAAAAAACATGACAATCTCTCTTAATAATTAAAATACTATTCACTAAACCTCTAATTTTTTAAGTAATAATTGGTGGCCTTTAGATTTGACTGTAATAAATAAAATTAAATATTTATCTTCATATTTTATATATTTATCTCGACAATGATATCATATATTTGCTATAACATATATCATCTCTATCATTATATTATGTCTGTTATTAATAATAGAAAACATGAATTTTTTCGTTTTAATTTTGGCCGTTAATTTTTGTATGGGACATTTATTAAAAATACTTGATATGGATTATTTCTTTTACCTCTAAAATAAAAAAGAAAAAGAAAAGAAAAAAAACTAAAATGCCCAGAGCAAGCCTGCTAATTAGATAAACGACATTACCACTCAACTAGAATTAAGAAAATGATAGTATTTGTCGAACTTAAATCTGAATAAAATAAATTAAAATGCAACCATTATTGATTCTTTCTCGAAATCATAGTTGGCCAAAAATTTTGATAATGTCCAGCAAGACTCCTATAATTACATACCCAGCAACGGAGCCATCGCGCTCCACAGTCCACCCAACTCTCCATGATTTCTGCGGCGGCCGTCGTCTTAATTGGCGGAAGGTCAATCAGACTGACCCAACTGTCCCCCATTAAACTTTTAATTCCCAACATATCCTCTCCTCTCCTCTCCTCTCTTCTTCTCTTCCCACTGCAAAGGCCGACCACTCTCTCAAACAGTTCCACCACCAGTCCCCAAAAAAGTGCCCTTTACAGTTTCAGCTCATGGAATCAAGTGGCAAGACCCATACCATTGGATGCGAAAAACGGACGAGCCTGATTTCATCAACTACCTCCACCAAGAAAACTCTTATGCAGAAGCTTTCATGGCCGACACAAACAACCTCCAACAGACTCTCTTTTCTGAGATGACCAGCCGAATACCCTCCAAGATTTCCACTCCCCCTGAACGCTTCGGTCCCTGGTCTGCTCTTTTATTTATATACAAAAATTTGTTGCTTTTAGGCTTAAGTTGAGTGGGTAGTTTATGAAATGTTTAGTCTTGCTTATTGTTGGCACATAGTGGTTGTAAATGCAACTCAGTGCTCTGCTATGTGTTGCATGAAATTTATGAATGAAAATGTGCAATTGTTAATGCGTGATTATATAATTTTTGTGATTAAAATATATTTACCTATGTTTGTGTTTCATGATTACAATGTACTGATATTATATTGACTATGTTTGTAGTCAATTATATTGGGGAATGCATTTAACCATATATGCAGTTTATGATTATTATGATTATTCATGTACTGAGATTGCTGATTTTGAGATTTTCTAATATTAATTGAGTTTGAACAGGTTGTACTACCAATTTATTCCGGAGGATAAGGAATACCCAGTTTTATGTAGGAAACTAACAACTGAGAGGAAAGGTTGGGTGGAGACTGTAGTCAATTACGTGAGGGGAGGATCAGGGAAGGAGGAAATTTTGCTTGATTGGAATGAAATTGCGAAACAATATGGTAGGTTTCTTCTTGTGGATGGTGGGAGAATAGTTATGCTTTATCTAAGTTAGTGTTTTCTTGTTATAATACACTCACACACATAAATATATATCCTACTCCCTTGGTTCCACAAAAAGAGTCCCATTTGATGTTGATCCTAGGTAATTTGGGAAAATTGTGATGTGAATTTATTGTAATTTTTGAAATCATAATTTGTAATTTGTAATACTTTTTAAGTATTTATACTATTAACCATTTCATTAATAAAAATCAAATAAATTCACGTCAATTTCAAATTTTGGGATTTCTCGCAAATTGATTAGGATTTTTTATTTTAAAATGACTCTTTTTGTGTATAAGAGGGATAATATCTGCTTTTCATTTCTTTCCTTTCCCTGTGTTTTCCAAGTTTCAGACGTGCCAAAATGTGCTTGAGGTACTTTTTCTCACTTATCAAAATTTCAAGGGAAATTCGAATGCTTGAAAGGTTATGAAAGTCAATACTGATACTGCTAATTTTGATTGTATACACGTTCTGATGCACTTGAAGTAATGTATTCATTCTTGCGTTGCGTACTCTATGAGAAGTCAACTTTCTGTATCCACTGCATGTGCGTTTAATAGTTTCACCACGGAGAGTTTGCTAGTAGGGTTTGAATGTATTGTTATAATAAGTTGCGTCTTTGGTTTAGGTTTTATCCTTGTATGATTGCATAGACATAATTTTTTTCTTTTTCAAATAAAAAAAAATCAAAAAAGTTGTATTCATATGCTTGTATGCTTGATTTTTTTGTTCTGGATATGTCCATGTTCAGACCAAGAAATTTCTTACTTCCACTCAGTACCTACTACCTGTATTTTTTTAATATTAAGTTTCCATAGTTGGATCCTTTAATTGTCCTCAATGGCAGGGTATGTTCATGTGGGTGCATGTCGAGTATCACCAGACCACAGTTTTCTTGCTTACACACTTGATATTACTGGTGGCGAACAGTTCATGCTACAAATTAAGGACCTCAGAAGTGGTATTCTTCAGGACCTAAGAGTTGTCGGGGTTGTTAGCTTAGCGTGGGCTCAAGATGGTTGTACTTTGTTCTATACCATATCTGATGATACCCAACGGCCTTACAGGCAAAGATTTTCTTACTATTTCATTGCGTCTTTCACTTGGGAGTTTGTATAAATCTAACTAATTATTAGTTGGGCAAGGTACAGTACACTAAACTGGGACCAGATCCTATGAATGATATCCCATTATATACAGAAATGGACTCCAGCTTCTGTGTGGACATCACGAGTACGAAGGATGAAAAGTTTATTACTGTGAATTCAAACTCAAGAACTTCATCTGAGGAAGGAACTTACCTATGCCACATGCCATTATTATATTCCCTATTATTTGTAGAAGAATATCTTTATGGTTGGTTTTACTTACAGCTAGGTTGTTTCATTTCAGGTTTATGTCATAGATGCAAACAATCCGCAAGATGGCTTACAAATGATTCACAAGCGTGTCCCTGGTGTACAATACTTTTTGGAACATCACTATGGCTTTTTCTATGCCCTTACAAATGTGCCTTTGAGTGATGATAATGGATTGTCTAGCGGAAATTATTATTTGACAAGATGTCGAGTTCAAGATATAAAGTCAGCTAATTGGGAGGTAAATTTTATTTACATGGTCAGGCATTTTTTATAATTTAACTTTCACTTTTGCCTTAAGCTCTAGGTTGTACAAGGTACAAACATAGTGCTGCAAGGAACTTTGAGTATATTGTTAACAAAAAAGAAGAAGGTGGAACTTTGAGTATGTTGGTCTGCTTCTGAATATTATTTGTGCAACTCTCTTTCATTATGTTTCCAATACCTCGTGACAAACACTGCAAATTTTTGCTTATTAGTTATAACTCCCTCCGCTCCTCCTTTTCATTTGCTTGATGAACTAAAAAATCAGGAGAGCAAACCTTCAACGAGGTTTGTGAGGATCAAATACTCCGCATGAAGTAGCTAGTCTGTGCTTCTTTTTATTGCATAACATGGAATAAGAGAATGTGAGAGCCACAACTCAGTTGATGCTATTGTCCTACATAAATTTCAATCCAAAAAACCGTATCCACTTAGTTGCAGTTAAGGCTTCAGAAATGACCTGGATCTAAATTTTTGTAACTATAATTATATTGGTCTCCCAACTCCAAGGGATGGGAGAAATGACAGAGGCTTGAAGAATAGCCTCAAAGTCGCTTATTCCAATCCCTATACTTGGGATCAAAATTACCTATCAAAATAATAATAATAATATTAATAAATTTGTCACCTCAGTTGGTAAAACGTTATTAAAGGTTTCTTTCTCTCCGCTAATCTCTCTCTCTCCCTTGTCAGTTTTTCTCCCTCAATTCCCCTCTACCTTATTATTACAAGGCAAAATGGAGCTGCCTATCTTATCCATTTCTTATTTTCAATTACTTTTGTTTTCTCTTACTAGAATATCATACTACCAAGTGAAGATACCAGCATACAGGACATGGACATTTTTAATGAGCATCTGGTGCTTTTTCTTAACAGAAACGGTTCCCCTGTAATATGTGCCATCACGATGCCTATTGATGGAAGTTGTATGGTATAATTCTCTGATACTGTTAGTATTTACTTGTTTTATATAATTTGAGTTTGCTTATTTGTCTTATTTTGTTCTACAGAAAGAAATGGAGATTGATGATCTCAATCCGTGGTATTTCCCTCTGCCGTTGAATTCCTGTGGAATTGTTCCTGGTTCAAATCATGACTTTATGAGCTCCCAGTATCGCGCCATCCTCTCATCTCCAGTGGTATGACTTCTAATGGGATGTACATTCTGGTTATTTGATTAATCTGAACTTAATAGTCCGCTTTCCTCTACCCCTCACACCCTCCCCCCCTCCGGGAAAAAAAAGTTGATCAAAAATATGGATTAAATTTAACAGCATCCCAAGTACTTAGAAGAAATGATAAAGCTCAGAATAAATTTATATTTTTCTTATACGAGTAGGTGATGGGTGATGAGCCTGAATGCAATCAGATTAAGTCCGAAATACAAAGATCTTATTATATTGATTTTTCGCAATAAGCCTGAAATATTGATTCCCGGCCAGGGAAAGGTAAATTTTCCTGCAAGATGATGCTCATACCATGAACAATGTGGCTCCTAATTAAGCAAGCTAGAAAAAATACATTAACTAAAGAAAAACCACAAACTCATGTAACTGGAAAAATAACACCGCAAACTCCTCTTTCTATGAATATGGCATTATACCTATATATAACATATACAAAAGTAATGTAGTTGGCAATAAGGTAAACTTGGGAACCAAGTTTGACTAATGAATTAGAGTTAAAAATCAACCTTGTTGGATTGAGTAAGTGGGCATTTGGTGAATTGCTGCTGTGAGGTGAAATACTTTTACTAGTAGCGCCACAAGAAAAAATTTGAAGTACCTCTGCATTGAGGTGACTTTTACTAGTACAGTTTTAGGAAAAAGTGTTGTTAATACAAAACTGCAATAGTGTTTGGTATAGAATTTTAGAAGCAGTTTATAGAGATATTTTAGCTAGTTAAGTTTAAATTCAAACACAGTTCAAAAGGACCCAATTATAGCTTCTTCCTAAAGTGATTTAGCATCCCAACACTCTACAGCTAAAAGTATTTTTGTAATATTGTTAATTACCAAATAGGCAAATACTCCTAACCACAAAATTTGATTTAAAAGTGTTTTAAGCCCACCTCACTGCTGAATGGGCACCAAGTATGTAGATCCTACTTAAGACATGTACTTAAAATAAGCATGTTGTACAAGCTCGTTAACTCAACAAAGATCTTTACCTATTTGAAGCGTAGTATTCCCTAATTGCTAATATATTAGTTAAGAAATAAGCCCCTTGAACCTATTTTTGATAAAAATTTAACTTATTCCTCTTTGACAAGAGTTGATCTTATATTTTGCTTGCATCAGTTATGCAAGGTTGATTATTTGAAGACAGATTTCTGGATTCTTTAGTGAGGGTTATGTTTCAGTGATTTATTTTTATTATTATTATTATTGAATAAAAAAAATCCTTTTGAAAAATGTTGATTATTGAAAGGTTTTGTATATGGATGTTGGATGATGAGTGGGGTTTGTGGATTGGGAACTTGTATTTAGTTCCTCTTTGGTGTAAATTGGATGAGTTGGTCGTAAACATATTTGGGGTTGAATTAATTTCTCTCATCTCCACTGGTTAGGGACACATAGCCTAAGTTCTTGTTTTCTCTTTTTCAAGCAGCAAGTGGGGTTTGTCCAAAAGTTAACATTTGCAGTTATTCTTTTTTTTATTTGTTTGTTGGCTCTTCTCAATGTTTTTCCTCTTTGTTTTAATCAAATGAAGATGCTGTTTAGTTTCACAGTTTTCAACTCATTCATAGGGTTATCTCCTCTGGCTGTTCTCGAGTTTCTTTCGCTCCTTGGCAGTCCTAAGTGGAGCTGCTTTCTGTCATAGTTGTCCCTGTTGGCCTAGTAGTTCCTTAGTCTTGCAACTCAGCTCTTCGAACCTTAGGACAAACAGCTTTGAGAACGGCACTCAAGTCGATTTCTTCTAACTCAATTCTCTTAAGTGAGTTCAGGACTCTGTTTCTTCTCTAGCTGGCATTTTGGTCTGTTTCCGCGAGGGTTGTTGCTTTCAACCGGCCGATAGTCCCCTGTGACAGAAACCCAAACAGTAGCCCCGAAGTTCTATTTTGGGATTAAATCGTGTTCTCCTTTAATCCTAAACAATGCAATGAATATAAGAGAGTGACTTGGCTGAGTTATAATGACTTACCTATTATCCTTGTCATTGCGATACATTGTTGGATGTAATTGTGGACTCTGACTGAGTAATCTGATTTGAGTTCTACATGAGAGTAGTGTCCCTCATACATAGTTTTGTTTTGTCAAGTACAGATACCTGATTTAATTGTCGACTATGACATGTTTAGACGTACTTTCTCCATAGTGCATCAAGACGAGGTACTTGGTATTTCCCCTAATTCTGGGTCACGCTCAATAACTTGCGAAGGAGAGAGTTATGAATTTCCAAACCTCCAAAGTGACAAGGACAAAGATGTCATATATAATGAAATGCAGAGATGGAGGAATTTCTGTGATGCATATTGTTGTGAAATAAAGGAAGTCGTTTCCCGCGATGGTACTAGAATTCCTCTGACCATCTTGTACTCTCGGAAGGCACATCAAAAGGCTCAATCTCCTGGAATTCTACAAGGCTATGGAGCATATGGGGAAGTGCTTGATAAAAGCTGGTGTGCAGACCGACTAAGTTTACTTGATCGGGGTTGGGTAGTTGCATTTGCTGATGTAAGGTATATCTCAAGTTTGTTATATTATGGCCATTATCCACTGCAAATTGTAATTTGGAACCGAGTAGAACAATATAACCAAGTCGAATAGTTAATGTTGGATTTTGTTTCAATAGTTAGATAATATCCTCTTTTATGAATTCAGACATGCATACGGAGTCTGGCCCTAAAAATAGAAGGTTCATTTAATTTAAATCCGATAATAGTCTTAACTCACTTATAATTAAAGATACCTTGTAGGATAGGGGACAGAAAAACAACATGTGTTCTGAGAGCATAAACAATATGCTGGTGTATTTTATACTAATTATACGGCCCTTGACAAATTGAAATGGAGACTGAAAACATTTGAAGCTAACCCCGAGGCATATTAAAGAAATTGATGAGTTGTCCCTCTTTCACAACATGCTATTCCTTCCATCCCAAATAGGGTGTCATGTTTTCCATTTTGAAATGTACCAAAATGTTCATCACTTTTTCAAAGCTGGTGGAAATTTAAATAAATGGACGGTATTGTCCTCTTAGAGATAAATATATGTTTACCCACAATATATTGCAAAACCAATGAAATTTTATTATTGGATATAAAAGGAACAAGTTTGGTCAAAATTTTTCATTTTCTTTTAAACTATTTTCCATATTGACCATGACTATTTGGGACATATGAATTTATTGTAACTTGAGCTGCACCAAGTTCTTTCCAACTGCTTCATCTTCACACATCTATGTCCACCTAGGTTAATACTGACATATAGTGGACATTCTCTGCGTAATTTATCTTTTGAATTGAAATATGCTGGCTATTGTAAATGCTATCTGTTTGTTCCCTATGCTGGAAAGCTATATTGACATCATGAGTATCGAAAACTAGTAATTTGGCTGCTGTGGCTTGTTTTGTATGGACAGAGGTGGTGGTGGTGTTGATCCTTCTTGGCATAGATCTGGGAGGGGATTGTACAAATCAAACTCTATATTTGATTTTGTGTCATGCGGGGAATACCTGATTAATGAGGGTTATGTCCATAAGTGTCGGCTTGGTGCTGTTGGATGTAGTGCTGGATGTCTTCTTGCTGGTGCAGCCTCTAATATGTATCCAGAACTCTTTCAAGCTATTATTTTGAAGGTAAGCACCCTTATAGAACTTCAAGTATCTCACATTCTTTTGTAGGATGGCTATAGAACTCCTATGAGTTATATCCAAAAATATTAAATAATTACTGGAGTTGAAGATATTTTGATGTCCCACCAAATCTAGGAAGCATCTTCACCTCCCTCTTAACATTGACCTTTCCTACTCAAGATTGGGAAAGGGAAGCGGTAAGAACAAGTGATGGTTATTGTCTAAGAACATGTTATGTATTAGTAGTAAACAAATTTGCTATTGGGACGTCTAGTTTTAAAATTCAACTTCAGTAACTGCTGTTCTACAATTTATTGTCAAAGTAATGTTAATATATATTTGTCAGATTCTTGTTATTGTGTAAGAATCTGAGTGCTTGGTTTGTTTGGAGAGTAACGTGACCATGATGTTTGTCCCAGGTTCCATTTCTTGATATCTGCAACACATTACTGGATCCCAGTTTGCCTCTCACCATATTGGATTATGAAGAATTTGGAAATCCTCAGATACGATCCCAATTCCAATCTATTTTTCGTTTTTCTCCGTATGATAATGTACCAAGTAAAGTTTGCTGTCCGGCAATGCTTGTGACGGCATCCTTCAATGACTCAAGGTAACTTGAAACTTCTATAAATATTCACTCACACACACACATATGCCATGCCTTTTTCTCCTTTTAAACCTTGCACATGCATGTAGTTGTATATGCATACCTCTGCCTAGAAATATACATATTTGAAAGCATAATCGGATAGTTTAACTGGTACGGTGCCATTTTTGAATTATCTCAGAGTTGGAGTTTGGGAAGCTGCAAAATGGGTGGCCAAAGTACGAGATAATGCATGTCCAAAATGTTGTCAGTCGGTCATCCTGAAGACAAATATGAGTGGTGGACATTTTGGTGAAGGTGGCCGTGTTGGTCAATGTGAGGAATCGGCGTATGAATATGCTTTTCTGATGAAAGCTATGGGACTCTCGGATAAGGATTGAAAAAGGATTTGTACCAATAAAACATTTTCAAGGGTGTACATAGCCATGGAAACATGATCCCTTTTTTCCCCATCCCGATGGAATTATGAGCTAAACTCTCCAATGCTTTGAAGCTTGTAGTGCCTCTTAATTGCTGCATCAAAATAAGCTATTATTTTTTATTTGTAATATTTATCTCCTTGTGAATAAAAGTTTTTTTTTTAAAGCTGTTAAAAATATGCATAATATATAGAGAAAAATTAGAATTCTCTCCCTCTCTAAAAATCTCTCCCAAAATAAATGTTTTTTTAAAAAACAGACGCGCTTTTTCTATTTTTTGTTTCCTTAATTACCCTTTCCGTAAGGTCACTAGGTTGGTCAGCCACAAAGACCGGCGAGATTTTATTTTTTAACAAACTCGAATAAAAATAATTCTTATTAATAAATACCGTATGTTTAATATATATATATATATATATATATATATATTTATCATCTCACATTAATAAAGTATGTTTAATATATAATGAATTGTGTTAACTCGAGTTATAAAACTTGAATTTTTTATGTATTAGGTGTGTCGATTAAATATTTTTTTATATCGGTGGTAATATTTTGTTTGTCTAACGTATTATGAGCCATTTAGCGCGTTTAAATGTGAGAATTTATACATTGTAGTTAATATTACTATATTCTATAGAATAAAAACTAAAGTTGATAACCCCTCCCCTCTACTTGCTAATTTAATACCATATGTTGATGTGGATTTAATCCTTTTTAATTTGGATTATTGTGACATTATATTTGATTAATGGGTAATTATAAATATTATGGCGGTGCAAAAACTAAGAATTGAATATTATTTTATTTTATTTGTACGTAATAATGTAAATATGTAATGGGATTGGATTGGATATATTCCAACGAGTAATGCTACACACACAAATTATTTTACAAACATTTTACAAATTGCTAATGTGGCATACTCCACCTCAGCATATTAATTTATAAATTGTTTCAATGTAGTATTCGATCCCACACAATATGTTGATGTGAAATATATCATATCAACAATTTATAAAATATTTATAAAATAATTTATATCTCTAGCATTATTCATATTTCAATTTCATCAAAAGTCAAATGAACGTCACAGCAAGTTAATGTCAAGCCTCCTGCTTAATTAATTTTGGAACAATTACATTTTATAGTACTTTTTTAAAAATAATTACAAAAAAAGTGCCCTCATAAAATTTTTATGCAACTAATACTCTTTCATATATATTTACATATTCTAGTGCATTTAGGATTCCTTAATTTAAGGAATTAATATTCAATTAGGATTCTTTAATTTAGGGCTTCTTCTCTCTCCTTATCTATATAAACTGCAACATGCAATCCCATTCTGTTTCTGACGTTGCCATAAATTATCTTTTCTCTCTCTTCTGATAAACTTTAAAAAATGGCAACTTCTTCCCCTTCCTCCGCCTCCCTTCTCCCGCCCCTGCCCCCGCCCCAGCCCCAGCCCCTCTTCTTCCCCTTCATCCGCCTCCCTTCTCCTCCCCCGCCCACGCCCCACCACCTCCTCCCCTCCTCCCGCCTCTGCCCCCCGCCACCCCCTCCTCTGCCCCCCGCCACCCCCTCCTCCTCCCTCCGCCACCCCCTCCTCCCGCCTCCTGCCTCCCGCCTCCCCTCCTCCCCTCCTCCCGCCTCTGCCCCCCGCTACCGCCACCCCCTCCTTCCTCCCCCTCCCTTCCTCCGCCACCCCCTCCTCTTCCGCCTCCCTCCTCCTCCCTCCTCCCTCCTCCTCCTCCTCCTCCTCCTCCCCCCTCCCTCCGCCACCCCCTCCTCCTCCTCCTCCTCCCACTGCCCACGCCCCACCCCCTCCCTCTGCCATCACTTTCTGCAGTTTTTTATAATGCAGTTGGTAGCCAAACCTTTATATCAAGGTAACTAATTCTGTTTTATTAAGTTTCCAATTTATTTTGCATGTAATACAGTTGGTAGCCAAACCTTCGTGCAGTTGGTTGCCAAACTTTCAGAACAAAGTAACTAATTCATACTGCAGGTGTGAAGATAGATTGATTACCTTGGTATAAAAGTTTGGTTACCTTGGTATAAAGTTTTGGTTACCTTGGTATAAATATACAGTGTTCTATTTTTTATTTACCAACATGAAATTGGTTGTCAAACTTTTAGACCAAGATAACCAATTCAGTTGTATTTGATTACCAATTTTATTTTAAATGTGATGTAGTTACTAGTCAATTTTTGTGGCGGCGACGGCGGCAATGTGGCGGCGGCAGCGGTGGCGGCGAGAGAGGAGGATGATGAACATTAGCTCCTTCATAATTTTTTATTTTTAATTTTCTCATTTTGATTTGAATTTTGAAATATGGATTTGAAATTGTTGTTAGAGACAAGATTTGAATTTGAATTTGAATTATTAGTTATCCTTGATTTTAGGTTTCTTTATTAATGTGAATTGTACTATTTTTGTAATATGAGTCTTAATTACACTCTTTTTATAATTATTTAGTTGATGCACTTTTCTTGTAATTACTTTCTATTTGTTGTATACTTATGTAAAGGACCCATTAATTTTCAAGAATTGGGCCCCTCCATTAAACAAACGACACCGGAGGGAGTAGTCGAAATCCATGATCATGTATGTTTATTTACTTCGACTACTACTAGTACTACTATTATTATTTTTTACCCTTTTAGCCCAGCCCACAGATCTGCACTGCACTGAAATTGTAGAAACGGCCACCCCATCCATTCGCTCCCACTACCTGTTGGACTCTGACCACGCCACGTCAACACCCTATCGCTTTATTACACGTCACCCTATCTCTTTCCCCGCCTTATCCAACGGTCGTGATGATCTCACCCAATCTCAGATCCACCGGCTATAATTGTGCATTCTGGACACTTCGAATCGGGAGGGAGGGAACAGGGAAGACTCGAACAAAAAAATTGTTTTAATTTATTTGTAGTTTATAATTTTTTAAAAGAATAAATTTTTTTTTTTTATATTTCTTCTAACTTCTCCCATTCCTTTAATAAATTTATTTTTTATTATTAATAATTTTTAACTTTTTAAATAAATAGAGAGTAATAGAATTTTATATAAATTTTAATTCTTAAATATAATATTAAAGTAATTTTTTTAATTCAGCTAATAAATATAGTTATTATGAGAGTAATAAGTACTATAGAGAGTTTTAGGGAGAGAAAGATTATGTTATTCTAACCAGGGTTAGTTATCTAACCAGGGTTCACGCGCAACGTTCTTCACTGCAGATAAACCAGAGTTAAAACGAACATTCGACGAGAGTGAGATAATATATATATAGAGAGAGAGAGAGAGAGATTGAGGCTTAGCAAGAACGAAGAAAGGGTTTTGTGGCTTTTACAAAAACATTCAGGGATCCTACCACATCGGAATCCTGCCCGTTGAACCTTCTTTCTTTCTCTCATTCGACCGTTGATCTGTTTGAATCTTTATATTCGCCGGTCGGCTGACCCTTTTTTCAGAGTTCAATCTATCCAGATCCACCCGACTGGTGAGTTATTTATTTTAGACTTTTCAAGTTTGTCAATGTATTATTTTCTAATCAGCTTAAAATTGTTGCAATTAGTTAGTTTGCACTATTCCTGAAGATCCAAACTTTTTAATGAATCACTTACAATAATTCAACCCTACCCGGATTGATTACGCCGAAATTGTTTTGGATTTCCTGATTTTTGATTGCTTTTAGGGTCCTTGGAGTATTTTCATGTTTGTCCAGCTCATTTAACAATTTTGATATTCCATAGGATGGGTATTTAATATCTACCAAATTTTGCTACTAAAAACATTAACTAGAATTTAAAGTGTTTGTAATGCACAAAATTCCACTTCCGTTAACTTTTGTTGGAGTTTAATAGGTTCAATGTATGTAGACATATAGTGGAAACCATGTATATTGTGTGTATTATTTTATTAAGTTATCAAAAGTTAAAGCTCGAGGTTGTAACGAAAATCTGAACTATTTGGTGGTATACAAATGAGATGCCATAACTAGAAAGTTATAAAAGGTATGTAATGCAGAACACTAACAACTGAACTTTGAATAGTATACTCAATAATCTGGCAAACTGGTCCATGTACAAATTAGTGGTCCATATACAAATTAATATATTAGTGTGTATTCTTTCCCTCATACCCTGCTGCTTAATTTGATTTGATCTTCTCATGTGACCATTTTTTTTATGACTATGGTTTTTTATTTCTCGACTTTCTGCTTCAGTTGTTCTCTGTATCATGTTTGTGATCCACTTGTATTAATTTATTGCAGATTAAGGTCTATTGCTATATAACATTATCAGATGGATTTCTAGATGTGTTGATCAAGATACTACTCTTCTCTGCCTCTAACATCTGATTTATGGTCTTCTGTGAATCATACTTTCTCATACAATTGCAATCGTCTTCTGAGTTTGGCACTCTCTTTGGAGTGAGGAAAAAAGTCTCTTCCGCTGCCATCGTGGTTGCCAGCTGCAGGAACAAACAGACTCTCCCTTCATTTCATGTCGCCTAATTTTGACAGCCCTGTTCAGACACAGATGGCGGTGACAGTGTTTAGCAACCCACTTGGTGGAGAGTATCATGGAAACAATAGGATGGAAGGGAAGCCTTCTAGACGGAGACGTGTTTTTGTGCAGACTGAAACTGGTTGTGTATTAGGGATGGATTTGGATCGGAGCGACAATGCACATACTGTGAAGAGGAGGTTGCAGATTGCCCTTAATGTTCCAGTTGAGGAGAGCTCATTGACATTTGGTGATATGGTCCTTAACAACGACCTGAGTGCCATCCGAAATGATTCTCCTCTTCTTCTTACACGAAATGTATTGCACAGAAGTTCTTCAACTCCTTGTCTCTCCCCTACTGGGAGGGATCTACAACAGAGGGATCAGAGTGGGCCTATCGAGATCTTGGGGCACTTTAAAAGCTTTATCAAAACAAAACAACTTGTCAAGGAAATTATCAAGGGGGTGAAGATTGGGGTTGATCCGATTGCTGTTCATGGCGGACTTGGAGGCACATACTATTTTAGAAACTGTAGAGGTGAAAGTGTTGCCATTGTAAAGCCAACTGACGAAGAGCCTTTTGCACCAAATAATCCTAAAGGTTTTGTGGGGAAAGCTCTCGGGCAACCTGGCTTGAAGCGTTCTGTAAGGGTTGGTGAAACTGGGTTCAGAGAAGTTGCTGCTTATATTCTTGATTATGATCACTTTGCTAATGTACCACCCACTGCATTGGTGAAGATCACTCACTCAATCTTCAATGTCAATGACGGTGTTAATGGAAACAAGCCTCAAAGCAAGAAGATCGTGAGCAAAATTGCATCCTTGCAACAATTCATACCCCATGATTTTGATGCCAGTGACTATGGGACGTCAAGTTTCCCTGTAGCTGCTGTGCATCGTATTGGGATATTAGATATCAGGATATTAAACACGGACAGGCATGCAGGAAACCTTCTGGTCAAGAAGCTTGATCGTGTTGGGAGGTTTGGTCAAGTGGTGGAACTCATTCCAATTGATCATGGCCTCTGTTTGCCTGAAAGTTTGGAGGATCCATACTATGAATGGATCCATTGGCCCCAGGCTTCAATTCCATTTTCAGAAGAGGAACTTGAATACATAGAAAAACTAGATCCTGTTTGGGATTCTGAGATGCTGCGAAGTGAACTTCCCATGATCCGGGAGGCTTGTCTCCGAGTCTTGGTTCTCTGCACAATGTTCCTCAAGGAAGCTGCTGGTTTTGGTCTCTGCCTTGCTGAGATTGGTGAGATGATGAGTAGGGAATTTCGTGGTGGTGAAGAGGAACCCAGTGAGCTTGAGGTTGTTTGTATTGAGGCAAGGAGACTGATGGCTGAGAGGGAGGTTTTAGCGCCTAGGGATGAAGCAGAAGACAACGGGTTTCAATTTGATATAGATTGTGAAGAACCCGGATTTGACTTCACATCAGAGGAACTCATATCTCGAACCCCAATTCAATTTGGATTTGGAGGTGGTTTCAGTGGACGTAATCCGCTTTCCAAGCTAGAGGAAAGCATTGAGGAGGATGAGGAGGAAACTGAAGGGGAAGTAGAAGACAAGGGATCCATAGATGTAGGACTTCCGGGCCCTGCAAAGATGCCTACTGTTTCCAAGCTATCCATGTCACTCAAGAACACCAGTTTAGATGAGAAGCTTAAGTACCGGAAAATTTCAGGAACTAGGCTAGAATATGGTTATCCGGCAAACTCATCATCTGGACACAAGAGTGCGCATGATCAGCTTCCCGCCAGTGTTAGCTTTGTAAAGTTTTCAGACATGAATGAGGAAGAATGGGTGCTGTTCTTAGAGAAGTTCCAAGAGCTGCTGTACCCGGCGTTTACTCAGCGGAAGTCTGTGACCCTCGGGCAGAGACAGAGACAGAGGCTTGGGACTTCGTGCCGGTTTTGAGATCTAGGTATGACTATATGTTGCTATTAGAGATGACTGAAATAAAACTGCAGACTTGTGAGAGTGAAGGATTCTTAGGTTAGGGTTTGATTGCTATTGGCTTTCTTCACTGAAGGTTACAGTTGGGACTTTGGTGGTAGTAGCAGTAGGAAAAATGCTTGTAAATATTTTTAAGACAGCTAAGTGAAAGGCTGGAGGAGAAGGTAGTATTTTTTTCTATTTTAACTTCAATTTTTTTCTTTGGACTCTTTCTGGACTTGTTTGATAAATAATTTGTAGAATGAAATCCAAAAATAGTGAGAAAAAAAAAATTGTTTGTACATATTGAATATTATGCTTCTAAGACTCTTTTTGAATTGAAACTATTACTAGTATTTATTGGATTAGCTTGAGTTGCAATGGTGCTACACTACAAGTCTACATGGATGGTATATTTAACAGCACCTTTTCTTATTAAATTAATACTAAAAAATATTATGTAAAAGGTGTCATATAGAAGTTTTAATTTATGTGAAAATTTTCAACAATAAATGTGATATTTTTCTTCTTCTTTGGTGTTGGGTTAGATTTAGATCTTGTTTTGAATGAGATTTGTCTTTAAAATTTTAGAGGTGGTTTTTTGGATTTAAATTCGGGACCAGTTTAACTTGATCTCAATAGGAAGACAAGGATTTGTAGCATCATCCTTTGTTGTGGTAAAGATTGACATTTAGCAACCAGATTCGTTCTAAATGGTTATAATTAATTAAGGTCTATCGTCTATATATATATATATATATATATATATATATATATATATATATATATATATATATTGTGATGGATGGGTAGCAAATGGTGACTAATAGGGGTACAAAAGTAACAAAACAAAGTAATCCTATATGAGCGATTTTTAATTATTTTTTTTTAAATTACAATATTATCCTTCTACACCCCATAACTTAAATGTTCCAAGACAACTTCATTATCAATAGTTTTAAATACATCATTTTCAATGTAAGAAACTAAATAATCACGAAACTATTTATCGCCCATCTAGTTTCGGAGAGCAGTTTTAATGATATTTATCGCTGAAAATACTCTTCAACGTGACGGTAGCAATTAGTAAAGTCAAAGCCAATTTCAACAATAAATAAACCCGAAGATACAAATACCCTTATTCTTCTTAATCAACTTTTGAGCAAGTTCACCAATCTCTTTCATATTAAAATATTCAGGATCATTTTTCACATCTACAATGTAAATCTCAAGTTCATCATTAATCCCCCAAAGATTGAAAAAGAGTTGCTTGGATCCAGACATGCCATACATGAAAGCAACGTTGTATTAACATTGTCAAATCGATCATTTAATTCTTGAGGTTAACTATCTATCACTGTATAGAGTAACTCAACTTGAAAGTGATAAAAATTGGTGACGTTTTCACTCCGACGTGATCTTCCTTGAACCAAAAATATATCTTCCATTTCTCGAACGAGTATCCCATACACATTACAAAATTCAATAGTTTATGCAGTAAACTATTCCAACTCGAATTTCTCATGATTTATAACCGTTGCAAATAAGTATTCCGTCTTCCTACAATTATTAAATTCCTTACCGACAAATGTATTTCCACCTCTTTGACCACCAATATCATATTTGAATAAATAACAATATAAACAAAATACTCCATCTTCCTTTTCCCTATATTCCAACCAACCGACGTACTTTTTATATCATTGGCGATTAAATCTATGCTTCTCTTTGTAAATAATAGTCTAAGGGAATTTGGAAAGAATTAGTTGATGAGGGCCCTTAAGCAAATATTCTCGGTAAATACTCTCTCTCTTGTTAGCATTGTATTACTATTACATTATTTTTATGCAAAGTGCATCATAAATAAAATTCTAAAATACACAAGAAGTAAATATTCACAATTAACTAAAAAAAGAATTTCAAAATTAAAACATGAGTCAAGACTTTAAGAGATGATTTAGAATTTTAATTGTTGTTGACATAGTTTAATTTGAATGACACAATTTTAACCGTCCAATATTAATATTTTTAAACGTTTTTTCAAAATCGCAAGCCAAATTTGATTTCTGTATTTAAACAAAATCAAGCCAAAATCAAACTACAAACGCAACTAAATCAATATACCATACAACAAAATCACCAAAAAAATTGAACTTCTGCACAAAGTCTCACCCAAATACTGCTCAAAAATCACATTTGAGATAGAAATGACACATTTTATTGATTCAATTTACAAAATACAAACATAAACAACTCAAGTTTAAATATCATTAAATCACCATAAATCAACTTTGACATTCACATTAAAATTTAAGAAAACAAAACCAATAATTAACAAATCAAATGCACAAATGTCATCAAATTAAACACCACAAAAACAATAGCCCTAATGTCTTTAAATTAATCAAATGCACAAACTCACAGAGAGACTAATTAGCTAATAAAATCACAAACAACAACATGAAGATCTGTATTTGTCACATAGGGATTTGGAAAGGGCAGAATTTGTTGACATAAAGAGGAACTGAATCACCACTCACAAACTTTGTATTTGTGATTTCTTGAGACGGAGTCACAGGGAGTTAGAGAACCAGAATTTGAATATATTATATATTGTGTATTTAGTTCTTTTTAGATTTTTTTTATCCCTCTAAGTTTAACTTTTTTATAAATCAGCCCCCTTAGATTTATTAAGTTTTATTTCTGCCCCTACCCCTACCCTATACCTATAAAAAAAAATTAAAAAAAATCCAGAATTCAAGTAGGTGATAGCTGATGCATGGCTTGGATTAACATAAAACAGATTAATAATATGCAAAAGGCATTAATAGGTAGTAGTATTGTTTGGATGTAGATGAACGTGGTGGCAGTCTAATCTCTGGATGGATTTGTGTTGTTCAGATTACATAAACTTTTTATTCGTAGGAGTAAGTGGCCTGTGGGGGGAATTCTTCTATTGGCTTGTGTATTAAGTTTTACTACAAGAGAATTACACATCTACAAATACAAATATATATATATATATATATATATATATATATATATATATATATATATATATATATATATATATATATATATATATACACACACATACGGTCCGGATTTTAAGCTTACTCCTTATCTAACTCACTCGAGCTCACTTCCCTTTAGCGACGGACCCGACAACGGTTCGGTCATACAACCGTCGCCTATACTTTTAGCGACGGACAACATATAGCGTCGCTAAAAGTATAGACGACGGTTGTATGACTGAACCGTTGTCGGGTCCGTCGCTAAAGGGGGGTGAACTTGGGTGAGTTAGATAAATAGTGAGCTTAAGATTCGGACTATATATATACTAGCTGGGTCCCGTGCCTCCGGCACTGTATGGACAATATGATTTATCTCAAACTTTGAACGACCAAAATAATTTATTGAGTGAGCGGGAAATTTAAAGTCATTTGTATTTTATTAAATTATTATTAGATTATTAGATAGATAGATATATTTTATTAGATAGATGTATGAACGGTGGGATTTATCTCAAACTTTGGACGGCCCAGATGATTTATTGAGTGAGCAGAAAATTCAAAATCATTTGTATTTTATTAGATATATATATATATAGGGGTTCCATCCATAGCAACCGATTGTTGGGAGCAACCCATTTTTGGCCAGCCGGTACAGCTTGTAGTGCCTTAGAATTTTTTTTTTATAAGCCGTAACAAGCTGTACCGACTGACCAAAAAGGGATTGCTCCCCAACAACCGGTTGTTGTGGATGAAGACTCATATATATATATATATATATATATATATATATATATATATATATATAGGGTCCGGATCCTGTCCGGACTCCCGGACAGGTGTAAAATCCGGACCTTTTTTTTTTTTTTTTTTTTTTTGCTTTTTTTTTTTTGAAACAACTAAAAAAAAAAAAAAAAATTTATGGAATTGGAATTTTTACATTATACAGTGTTTTGGGCGTGATTTGGATGCCTATAACAAAACATGTCTGTACAGTCTGGGCAGACTGTACATACATTGGTTGGTGTGGGTGTTAAAAACACACCCAAAACACTTTATTTTGGAAAAATTTCACTTCCATAAATTTTTTTTTTTTTTTTTTAGTTGTTCTACAAAAAAAAAAAAAAAAAAAAAAAATTTTTTCAGGTCCGGATTTTCTCCCGTCCGGGAGTCCGGACCTGATCTTTATTCTATATATATATATATATATATATATATATATATATATATATATATATATATATATATTGAGAGTGTTGGATGTAAACCCCAAAGTAAGGACCTTCATGTGGTGACTTCAGGGGTGGATCCACTTGAGGGGTAGTGGAGGCAATTGAAATTTTAATGGGTCAATTTGTCCTCTTTATTGGAAAATGAATGTTTTCCAAAAATAAATGTTCTAATTTAGTACTATCTCCATTTCTAAAAGATTGTCGTTTAAGGTTTTTACACATAGATTAAAAAAGTATCATTTACCAAGTAAAATTTATTTGAAATTTCATTATTATCCCTTTATGAGAAGTTGAAAACTATTAATACAAGGGAGGAAATTTCTTGATACAATGAGAGAAGATAGAGGTAATATAGGAAAGTAAATAATTTATTTTTCTCTAAAGTTGTAAACGACAAATATTTTGGAACAAATTTTTCCTTCTAAAACGACAATCTTTTAGAAACGGAGGGAGTATCAATTTTTAAGTCGGACCACAGTCATTTATTCATGAACACTGTCAAAAAAGTGAATTTTATCCTCAGACCAACTCGTTTTGAAGTATGGTGGTTGCTAGTCTCAGAAGGTGTAGAGATTATGAATATTAATTAGGATAGAAGTGTAGTTGGCTCACACTTCTACGGGGTTATGAGAAGAAACAAATAATGATAAAACCCTCCCCTCGCCTCTCCCCTCTCCCCTCTCTCCTCTATATAATTTAACTGAAAATTTAATGAATATCTCAAATTTGTACTCACCCTGCTATTTCTTTTTCAGTTATTTAGCCACAATATTAACTCATCAAAACAGAAATTATTTAAAATATATTGTAATTTTTTTTAATAATTTTACAAATTTAGTAATGCTATATTTAGATCGAAAGAATGAAATGAAGAGTGAAATGATTCATTCTATTCTAGTTAGAATGAGTTATTCTATATGTTCTCCATCCCAAGGAACCAAACACAAATTTTTTCATTCCATATGACTGAGTCGTTCCATTCTCACTTTCATTACTCTAATTCAAACGTAACATAATTGTTTGTGAATTTTTTATAATTGTTTAAAATGAGGCTATTATAATATTTTTATAACAAACGCCGACCCATAAAAAAAAATCAAAGATGAATGGATGAATGATTGTTTAGTAACTTATATTATTGAAAATAATATTTTTGAAACTATCGAAAATGAGGTTATCATACAACAATTTCAAATTATGGAGTCTCGAAAAATATTATTATAAATATTATATTTTTATTTTTTATTAAAAAATTTTCTTTAAAATTGACCCAAGTGAACTAAGAGACTAGATCTGGGTGACTTTCAAATCAATTGTAGTTATAATTGTTCAACATGTTAAATGTATTAGATATTTGGACGAAAAAACTTACATACTGAAGTTATGGTGTAATAAAAAAATTGATGCAACACGTGATTATATTAGTTCCTTAATAAAATAAAAGAAAAGTAGTATGCCAAATCTCTCAAAATTAGTATCCCATTTGCCGAATTCATTTTTTTTCCCAGGTTTTGAATTCATTTGCATATGTATATACTGGTTGCATGAAAGTGAGAGCACTGAGAAGAAAGACTGGACACTTCATATTAAAAATACTAGAGATATATAATACTCCCTCTGTCTAAATTATAAGATTAGTATTCACTTTTAATTTTAAAATTGATGTAAATTTATTTAGTTTAAGTACTATCAAAAAATTACTAGTTATAATATATATTATTTTCAAAACTTGAATAAATTATATTATTTTTATTTTTTCGTTTAACATTAAAATAAGCAATTCTATCACTCTCGTATTCAAAATCAGACATACAACTCGCACAAGTTTTTATTTATAAAACCTTCTAATTATTTCATTATTTTCTTCAAATTACAAACAAAAGTCCTATCAATTTGTTCTTTTTCGTTTTGCTTCTTCAAAATGATGCGTACAACTCACACAAGTTTAGGAAAAATTTCTAAAATTTTAATTATTTCCTTCAAATTTGCAAACAAAGAGGCAAGTTAGGGTCTTAATACTTCGTTCTTCTTTGTTTAGCCTCAAAATGAACAATCTCATCACTTACATTCAAAACAAACGATGCGTAGGACTTGCACAAGTCTTAATTATGCCAAAATAATATTCAACAAAAATATGACGTTTAAAATGATCAAATATGCAGAGCTGGCAAGGATCAACAGATGAAACAACTCAAAGGCCTTTATGGCTAAATTCTAATAAATTAAGCACCCTTTAGGACTATAAGGAGGATTGTATATAAATAAATCGGTTACACGAAAGGTTCATCAGGTGAACTGTCTGTCAAGCTGACAACATGTCCAAGTCTTGCAGAATGATTACAGTTTTGTAGTAATTCTGCATGATCCTCAACACAATGAACAATTAGATTAGATTAACTAAATCTTTCATTCACTAATCAACCTTCTGCCAGACTTGCTTCCCTTTCGACCTGCTTTCTCAGCTGATCTAAAATTAATATACAACGCCCCTTCACTCACAAGGGAATCTCTCTGATGGCAAGTGTATTAGTGAACACCTTGTCGTGTAAAGTCCTGTTTCTCTAAATCTGCAGAAGTAACCAAAAAGTATTTGATTTCTCAGTTCAAAATATAAGGCAAAAAAACGTAACTGGATCCTAAATTCTGAGACATTATGACAACATGGAAAATTGATCATTGTACAGTTCTGTGCAGAATGTTTGACGCTCAACAACACCTTCCTATGAATCAACTATTGACTGAATTCCTGAACCATGATCAATCTTCATGTTCATTTTCACCTTCAGAATCTGCATAAATAGAAAAGTAAGACCAATTATATATCAGTTACAACGGGAGGTTCTGACTGAAGATGCTAGTGGTCTGAATTATATGCAAGAGGTTGCTGTCATATTAGATCACTTGGCTGGAGCAATAATGTCTGCTAATACATTTATAACAAGCTATAGAAGTCTTCAAGGAAAATTTAACCGATAATAGGGGTCAAGACGCCGTCAGGCGCGTTTTTTTGATTTGATAAAAATTATCCATTCCATCTTTAGGCCCCTAACTATGATAAAGATGCGAGTGCATTTTTTGATGAACCACAAGTATAACCCATACTAAATATGATTAGTCATGAAGCCATTAACAGGTCCTCAGGTTTACAGTAAATTAAAAGTTATATAGAGCATAAACTTCATCCACTGGAACAAAGCAGTAATAGAATTCATTCAAACAAATGCAACCATCAGTAGAGTAGTGACGAATTATTTACAGAAAACCTATAATGCCCTTATTATACTTATGGCTTGGAAAAATGAATAAACACAATACCAGAACACATTTAACAATTATGTTGCAAAATGAAAAGAATAGGTATCTACTCAGAAGGTATTGAATGATTAAGGCCTTCAAAAATTCAATCTTCCATGACAACAGAGCGGTACATTTGTTTACTTCAACTAGTACTGATTTGCTACACTAATGCTTTCCTCTTCTTTTTCCCCCTTTGTGTGGGTTTTTTTTTGTTTTGTTGGGGTGGGGGTGGGGGTGGGGGTGGGGTGGGGGGGGGGAAGGTAAAGTAGACTACTGCCCTAAAGACTGTCACAACCAGTGATGTGACTTGCAAGTATGCCTAAGGCAAGTTCCCTCACAGTAACTTTGTTAACAATCATCATCCCATGTGTTAATTATCAAAATAAATAACCCAGCTGGTATCAATTTTCTTACAGAAGTTGGTGTTTTTATCCTACTTTGAAATTACACTGCACCAGTCTACATGCATACATTCACATTTCAAACCGTTTTAAGTTCCTTGTTTTGACTTACCAGATCGAACATCATCACTAAGTTGGCCTCTTGCTTGGATTTGTTTAACAAGCATCCGATACATTAACACCCACCAGTAAATGTGAAGAACGAGCAAGCAAAAGAGAAGAGTATTGAACACGTAGTAGTAGATTGGACCTTCAACTCTGTGCTTCTCCTTGTCCAATGTTTGGAGAACTTCATAACTGCCGAAAAAGGAATAATCCATAATATTTGATCATAGTTTAAGCTCTTCAACATATTAATAGTTATCACAAACTGTAGAATCTTAAATTGGATACTGAAATTGATATTGATACTATAAGAAAAGGAAAGAAAATAAGACATCAAAAATCTCACTAAAGCGCATGCAGTGCTACTGAACTAATAATAAGTAAACCAATTATCAATGAAACATTTAACAATTGAAGTTTTGAACTATGAAATTTCATCCAGCAAAAGATAATACTACCAGAAATCTGTTTGAATGATGGCTACTAATCAAATAATAAAAGAACATAATTGCCATTAAATAGCATCACATCTCCTGGCCCTAAGAACTACTAAGATCATGTATTCAGGCTTTTAGCTTCTAGAAATATTCCTCAACTAAGCTAGAGGCGGAACCTTGGGATATTAAGATTTTACAGTAAATTTATGAATCGGAAAGAAACCTGTTTGATCAACGATTTTGTGCACGGATAGTAGAAGATTAAGATTCCAAGGTTAAATAAATAGATATAGGAGTTGTTGAAGCTAGTATACATATGTAGATATACATAAGTTTACCTATACAACCAAATGCTGCTGGTGGAGAACGTACATATATCTTTTGAGAATTTATTCAGCATTTATGTTGTGCACCACCAGACTGAGAAAACCCCCCGTGGTTCTTAAGTAAAGATTATCGAGCAACTGCCAACCAATTAATTAGGAATGGATACTGCAAGAAGCCACCATCATTCTACCTCTTTGTTCTTCGTATTCTACTTTGTTTCTTTTTCTTCTCATGTTTTATGTTAAAATATAACCATATTAACCTTTCCAATATGAGATAATTCAACTTGATTATACTTAACGCTAGTTGTCTCATGTTCAAACCTAACGTAATTAGGTTTTTAATTGCTATTCAGATTTAAGTTTGACTTGTGCAACTATGTTTTAAGTCCTTTTGTTTCCGTTGTTGAAAATTCATACATAATTCTTAATAATGTATATTGGTTAGTAAAGATGAGTTGGGTTGACACTAGTCTAGGTTTCAGATTCCCAATCAAATACCAGGTGGCCAAGGTCAGAAAGACATGCAGAAATCAAACGAAATGAGTGTTATAACCCTATTTGGATATGAAATAAAAGTAATGTACTAATAAATTTTTAAAGAAAAACACCCGGCCCAAACCCCAAAAGATAATGTGAAAGAAGAAACATTGAGATCCAAATGGATAATCATAAAAGAATGCAACAGTGAAGATAAATAGGCTCCTTTAAACTCCTAAAATACCTTCAACAATGGACTGCATTATACTACATTAGACAACATTAGACTACCAAAAAAAAGTTGTTGACCATGATTGCTTCTTTAACTAGTCAATTCCATTTATTAATATCTTGCTTAATGTCTTAACTTCTGACCTAGTTAAGATTTTAGAATACATATCAATTTTGACAAACCATTTGACATCAGAGCAAAGGAATTTGCAAGAGTATCAATGAATAAATGTGAAAAAGCAATCTACTCCACCTTGTACTCCAGAGGATCCAAAATGGATAGTAGATGAGGCGAAGTAGAACCCATGATAAAACAAACAGAATAAATGAAAAGCTAGCAAGAGTCTCAGCGCCACTATATTTGGACATCTTCCCTACTTCAAGAAATACATCACTAGCATCGTGAAGAGCCAAAACAACAGAACCAACTCGAGCAAACCTGCAATAAGACGCAGGAAACAAATTTTAAAAATTCCATCTGCACCAGGTTATACTATTTTAGCCCTTTCTACTTTCTAGTAAATATATTAATTTGAATAATCATATATTCATATTAATCATCCCACATAATGCCATTCCTTGAACATATTCCAATCTAAGTTAAAGTCAGCATAATTGAAATTAGAACTAAAAATGATAATTACAAATTAATATCCTTCTAAGCATACCTGAATATGTAAGACAACATGATGAGTATCGCAGTTGCTACATGATGACCCATTGACACCCCAAAATCAGAACGCCTTGTTTCCCAAAATATTAAAGCAAATATGGAGTATGTATAGAATCCACCAACATACATATAAAGTCCTTTCAATTTCAACCTGGTTATCATAAAATGAGTCAACTCAGAAAGAGAAAATTCTTACATAGTAAAAGAATGGTCAAGGCAGAGCGACCCAACGTTGCTACCGAAATTATATAATCATTGGTCTATAGTTTTTGGAAATCTTACTTAATTTTAAGCTCTGGCCATACTTGATTTCCAGGTCCTGTCCAAAAATTGCTTGTGTTAGTGAACCAAGGCTCGTCATAGGTTACAGCAAGAGCTAGAATCTCTGCTGAAAGGTAATAAATGCATTTCCACGCTGATTCCTTGAACTTTCGTATCTTCTTTCTCCTCTCATCTGTCTCAACATCCAGCTTCTGATTTCCCTTTCCAAATATCAACAGTCTTCCCACTTTCTGCAAAATGTAAACATTCATTTTACTTTACAGTCTGAATACAAAAATTTCCATTGAAGAGTTATTTTTCTTTTCTTTTTGGGTAGGAGGGTTGTGGGGAAGACCTGGCCATGGAGCAGATTGATTGGAGAAGGTAAATTACAAACATATAGAAAGAAATCAACTAGTATCGGTGTTGCTTATACATGGTGTTGGGAGAGGTAAACTAGATAATATATATCCTTCAGCGTTTTTTTTTATGAGTAGCTATCATGCAGCGTTATTTTTTAACAAGTTGTCTGTGCTCTTGAGTTGAACCATTCTATTTGCACCAAAATAACAATCCAAAAGAAGTTTACCAAGAACACTCCCCATGGAAGGTTTAATCTCGGTTGATGCATAAGCTGGCCCGAGGACACCCTTACCATTCAAACAAACAAACAAAAAAGACTAGTTATCTAGTAAAACCAACATTGGAGGTTCATTAAATCTCTATTTTTTGAAGCAGAAAAAGCTATTGAATCCAATCTTTTAAAATTTTAAAATGAATTTGTATTCAGTACCATTATTTAATATGTAATATTCGTATTCAATTTTTTATTTTTCAATCATTAAAGTTGTAAATTAGTAACTTGGGATCAATCTAATAATTGTTTATCTGCAATGATCTTTGCATGTGGTTTTATCCTGATTTTCCAGCTTATCATCTATGATGTTGCATTCTAGGTAGTAACAACATTGAGTCAGATAAAGAAGATACTTTCTGGGTATGTTTGGGATTACAAAGTTCTGGAATGTGTTGTTTGTTGGTAATAAAGCATTAGGGACAGAAACCAGAGGAGCGTTACCGTTCATGTTAAAGGTACAAAAGGACAACTAAAAGAAGATAAAATACAGTATTATTAGTTGGGAAAAAGAACTACAGCCCTAAAATAAAATAAGTTCCACATTGTCAATAAAATGTACTAGCTAAGGATTTAAATAAATATGTATCGTCTTTCATGATCCAATTGGCCATGGATGACTAATAAGTAAAATCTTAGTTAGTATTAGATCAAAATCCCATCTCAATTATGAAATAAGATCATGCATTACTAAAATGGATAAAATACCGCCTAAGAGAACATCCGATACTCAAAATCCATGTGACTTGACGTAAATGTCAGGGAAAATTCTTGGTAGAAAAAGATGCCATAGAAAGCACAGACATTAATATGTTACTCCCTCCATCACAAAAGAAAGTCCAATTTCGAAAGTCTTAAAAATGTTTGACTTTAGCATAATTAATGACTAAGATCATAATTTAGACTTCGCAGGAATCTAATATAAAGAGGAAGCTATTGAATCAAAGAGATTCGCCTCTATAGGTGTTTATGGTGTAAAATGCTTTTGCTGGGCTGATTGGACCTTCTTTAATATTGGAGTGAGCAGTCTTCATCTTTTTGGTTATACTGTTGCAGTGAGTAAATACAAAGTATAAACAATAAACAGAACTGTATATTCTGTTCTTTGTGCTTGAAAAAAACATATACCAATAGCACAATTACAGCTAGAAAAACAACAGAATTTCAAAAATTAACACAAAGCAAAAGGAGGAATGCAATATTGGTCAACGATACAACATATATTCGTAAAGCAATGAGTAGCAAAACGTACACACAGTGAGATTGATCAGTCGATCTAATAACCAATTATCAAACAAAGTGAACATCAATCGAAAGTAAAGAAACCCACTTCAATCAAACATATAATAAAATCAACAAGGTACCTCGAAAATAAATCTGTCGAGAAAGAAGCGCACTGTAGGGAAGAACAGGGCAAATAAGGGAAGAACTGCAAAATCTTCATACTTTGGAAACGATTCATGTTCCCAATCAAAGGAACCCAAAAATTCAACCAAGTCCATTACGGGTTTCCTCAGAATAACTGTATCTGTATCTCTATATATTTGGTAAGTAAATCTCTCTCTATATATACACGTATATATGAATATAGATGAATTCTTGGGCAGATCAATGTCTAGCCCAGCAAGGTGAGATCAAATCGAGGACTTTTAGCAATGTAATTGGTTGGTTATTTTGTATTGAACAGATCCGTCTCCCCCACCAGAATTATTTATTTATTTATTTAAGATGCCATTTGATAAATCAAGTCAATTTGGCCTTGAGGTTGAAATTATAAAAAGTTGGCATTCGACTGGCGATTGTTATCTGGACCGGCGTACGATTTAGTAGTCCAGCATGGTGGGAAGGCTTTGGGCTGCCCAATATCAGTTGAGAAAGAGAATAGCTTTTATGGTTTAATCGTAATCCAAAAACTGTGCAAAATACAATTATTTTTAATTACTTACTGAAAATATGGCATCTTAAATAATTTTATTAATTATTTATTTAGATTTTATTTATTTATGAGAACCTACTATTTTGCAATTCAATTTTAGGGATATATTTCATCCTACAGCCTAAGAAAAGTTGGAGAAGGGGTCCCAAAAAAATCTAGCAGGAACGTA
This sequence comes from Panax japonicus, assembly GCA_020205505.1. NCBI lineage: Eukaryota > Viridiplantae > Streptophyta > Magnoliopsida > Apiales > Araliaceae > Panax > Panax japonicus. Next base: position 204,864 of record JAINUV010000183.1, read on the forward strand.
AGAGAAATTTACCTTATTCATATAATACATCAATTAATTTTTGGAATTTTCTACATGAGTTCATTTTATAAATCTAACATGAATTAGAGTGGACTAGCCTAATTAAAAATTCTTAATTCTCCTTTTGTCTTTCATTTTTTTTTTGGGTTTATTTATACGTGAATTAATTTTGAGTTAGAGAGTTTGATGTCTTTATAAATCTGTCGCACTTTAAGTGCTATATTTTACCTTTGGTCTATTTATTTAGACATTAGAATGCTAGTATTAATCAGAACTCTGTTGCTAGTGATAGTTAATTAATGTGAGCATTATTAAGATTCGTAGCATTATTCATATAAGAACAAAAAAAAAACTTTTAATCGTATAATTCTAAGAACAAAAAACTAATATATCAAAGAACCGCCGCAACATGGTAGTAATATTTAACGACACATGACTAAATTGGTGGTCAGTTGTTAAAATAGTCAACTAAATTGTTGCAATGTTACGTCATTAAGGATTTGAAATATGGTTCATTAAGGACATGGTAGTAATATTTTTTTTGGTCATTAAGTTTCATTTCTTCTTCTTCTTCTTCGTTGCTTCATTTTCTCCCCCTTACTATTCAAATCCTTGTGTTTCAAATCTGTTCAGCACATCCTTATGCTACACTGAGAAAATGAAACAAAGGAAGAAATGAAATAAAAACAATGTATTTGATGATCGTATAAATTATTCCATTCCAATAGAATGCATTACCTTTCAATCCTCACCTTGAACATTTTTACTAAGATTTTCAAGTCCTGAGAATGGTTAAATACAAACACAGAGAGTATTACCATTTGTGCAATTTTTAATTAGTCGTCCAAGAAGAAGTTTAAACTGGGGCCTCCTCTTCCAATAGGCCAAGTTGTCCGAGGGATGAATGAAATAATAAATGATACACAATTATAAGCATCTTAAGTTCATCCCCTTGAAACATCACTACCCCCTTGCATCTTGTTTGGCTGGGCTTACTGAGAGATGATAAAATCCATGGCCGCCTAGCTGTAATGGGACACACATCGGTAGCTAATGATTTGTGTGCCTGTTTTTAGTTCGTTTTCTGAATGTGCCTATATAGTTTAGTTAGTTCCTTTCAAAGAAATAAACAAGTGTGACTGGAGCAGGGAAATCGTATATACATACAACCCCAGTTCCAAAAAGTTATTGATGTTGATTTGCAGGGCTAGTATTTAATTAGGATTTATCATCTTCTGTTTTAGAAGACAAATCATATTTTTAACTTTTGCCAATTCCAGAAGAAACCAAGTTATATTTCCGGGTAATAGAAGCCAGAGATGTGATGGTGCTAAAATTGACAGGTGGTGACATTTAATAATAATAATAATAATAATAATAATTTCATTTTGTATCATCAATGTAGCGTTTTTTGTTTTTTGCATGGAAGATTCACATTTATAGGAGTCGGTTTCCTTTCTAAGAAAATTAGAGTCTCAGATTTTCTTGTTCTGAACAAGCTTACTTTGTTTTTCAGTTAATTACTCTCTTTTTGATTTTCGCCTGTATACTACCTCTAGCGATAGACATGGACTCAACCCAAGTCTGCGGAGTCATAGAAGAATATAGTAGCAGTGAGTCCGGGTGGACAATGTATATAAACTCTCCCAACCACGAAAACAAGAATGAGGATGAAGGTGATCACCAAACAGATCAAGAATCTGGGCGTGATAATGCAGAGAGTGATGATTCTATGGCTTCAGACGCCTCTTCAGGTCCAAGTCATGATCATCGTGTAACTTTACACACTTAGGAAAGTTGTGGCAAGGGTGATTTCAAGTACGCAAAGGATAAAAAGTTGGTCCAAACTTCACACAAGATACCTAAGAAACAGATAGAGAAGAAGATGTACAAAAGGAAGAAAGAAGCAGAGACCCAAGAGCCAAAACACCAGCCATACAGAGCTATCGGTTATGGTCAAAGTGGAGCAAAGAAAATCAAGTAGGTGGACAAAAGACACTTCATAGATTGATCGCAGTGTTTGTTTTGTCGACTTCAGGTACCTGAAAAAACAGGGTTCAACCCATGCCTATATTTCGTATATCTTGTGTTTATCAGTGAGCACACAGTAGTGTAGTCAGGCAGTTTTAGCTTACTCAAGCACATGTTTACATCATAAATGTTCATGTGATCCTTTGTTTCATGTTCCATGATATATAAAAGTTTCAAATGCATATATATATATATATATATATATATATGGGTTCCATCCACAACAACCGGTTGCTGTGGAGCAACCCTTTTTTGGCCGGTTGATTTTGTTGATTTTTTTTTGCTCTAGTCGAAATTTCAACAGGTCAAAAAAGGGTTGCTCCACAGCAACCGGTTGCTGTGGATGAAACCCATATATATATATACTTGTATGTATATATGTTAGACCAAACATGCAAAAAGGTGATTTAGAAACTGATACAGATCTAGGGTAGCAAAAATCTAGGGAGCGATAGCATAGAGATGGCGGATGACAATTGACAAACACCAAAATACCAGGCATTAATATTAAGAAAAGACACCACAAATATGATATTTGAGCTCTACCTCTTCTTGAAGAAATATTGTTGGTCTATTGGTTTCAAAGCTCGTGCTGGTAGTTCATCTAAAGGCAGTTCATCTAGCTGAGGTCAATAATCAATGGCAGCATCAATGAAAAGCATTTGAACAAGAAAAATTAAAATTTAAGACTTCATATAACAAGAAAGTACATGACCAGAATAAAGACCCACGGGACCCCCAGCAAACATATATTGCTGGGTCTCAATCACCAATGGAACATTATTAGGTATAAAAGACAAACATAGATAATATGCAATTTAGACACTTTCAGTGTATCTAGAAACAACAATGCCAAGAAAAGTGTGACAAAATGAAATACAATCAAATGCTCGGTCTCAATCACCAATGGAACATTATTAGGTATAAAAGACAACATTTCACAATGGTTGAAGACAACCATTGGAAATCAGATCTTTGACTGTTTGGCGATCTTGAACCATTCAGTATGGAAGGCCCCTGGTATATCAGTCCTCTCATATGTATGAGCACCAAAATAATCTCTTTGCGCTTGAACCAAATTAGCAGGCAGCCTTTCCCTTCTATAGGTGTCAAAGTAAGCGAGACTAGAAGACATACCCGGTGTGCTTATACCTGCGTTGATAGCAAGACAAACAACTCTTCGCCAAGCAGATTGTCGCTCTATCATCTCCTTTGCAAACTCTGGATCCACAAGAAGGTTAGCGAGATCTGCATTTCTATCATAAGCCTGCTTGATCCGGTCCAAAAATATTGCACGGATAATGCAACCCCCCTTCCAAATCCTAGCAAGCTCCCCAAGTTTTAAACCCCACCCCTTTTCAATACTCTTTGCGCGGATCAAATTCATTCCCTGGGCATAACTACATATCTTGGAAGCGTACAGCGCTTGTCTGACATCATCAATCAACTTCTTCTTATCCACGGTTTGGTCAGTGAGGATGTCGCCCACCCCGCCTGCTTTGAAGATCTCTGCAGCTGCAACTCTTTCGTCCTTCAATCCACTGAGGAATCTTGAATCCAAAGATGAAGCTATAGTAGGAGCAGCAATAGACAGCTCAGCAGCTTGCTGGACCGTCCATTTACCTGTACCCTTCATGCCTGTTTTATCAAGAACCTTGTCCACCAAATACCCATCTCCCTTATCATCCTTAATTCCAAATATATCTGCTGTAATCTCGATTAAGAAGCTCAGAAGTTCCCCCTTATTCCACTCTGAGAAAACCTGATGCAGTTCCTCATTTGAGAGCTTCCCAACTGATTTTAGTACATCATAAGCTTCTGAAATCAGCTGCATATCACCATACTCGATCCCATTGTGAACCATCTTAACAAAATTTCCAGATCCACCTTTGCCAATGTATGTAACGCAAGGGCCACTGTCAGGAACTTGAGCAGCCACCTTGAGAAGGATATCTTCTATATTCTTATAAGCCTCAAAGGATCCTCCAGGCATTAAAGAGGGTCCATTCCGAGCACCCTCTTCACCACCCGAAACTCCCATTCCAAGATAGAGTAAGCCTAATTCAGCCATAGCTTTCTCTCTCCTTTCGGTGTTCTCGTACCACTCGTTACCACCATCAATGATACAATCTCCTTTCTCCAAGTAGACGGAAAGGGTTTTGATGGTTTGATCAACCGGTGCACCAGCCTTAACAAGCATAATTATGACTCGAGGTTTCTGGATTGAATTAACAAAGGCCTCAGGATCATGGAAGCCGTACAAGGGAAGGTTTCCTTCAAGTTGGGCGCGTTCCACGGTCTCGTCAACTTTGAAGTAGTTCGGTTGTAAACAGAAATAGGGAATCCTTTCTCAGCAATGTTGAGGGCAAGATTTTGACCCATGACGGCAAGGCCAGCGAGACCGATTCTTGTTGGGAGAGGAGCCATTTCCTTTTCCTGTTGAAAACTTTACCATCATACATCAGTAGATTATATTTATGGTTTCATAAATCACATGCTAATGGAGAGGAAAATTCCAATAACATCTAAAAATGGTAACAAAAAAAATCATTTAAGGAACCAATCTAAACAGGCCAGTAAAGTCTATATTCTTGGGTGAATCCTAACAAAACAGAACAAAAAGAACCCAAAAATTCAAGACTTATTGCAAAGCCTCCGTATTGTTAAAATGGAATCTAAAAAATCTATTGGACAGACAAACATATCTCAATGGGAAGGAAATACAAATTAACTGCTTAACCAGAAGAAATTGGAACTTATTTCCAAGATCGGATACTACATTTTGTTGCTTTGAGTAGGAAGTGGGAGATCCAATTGAAATCCCGTAATTGGTTGCTTACTATATTAAAAATGAATTTGGAAATCCCCAACTCTTCCCCTTCATCCAGTATTAAATTCCAAAGATTCATATCCTACATCCTACATAGATGCATGGGCAAATCTGATCTACCTAATCACATTCAGCCAAATAAATACAATATTATGATTTCTTGATCACTTCATCAACAAATCAGAAAGTGAACTACAGAAGATGTGCAAAATAAAGATTCAAATGAAAGGAACCGGTTATATAATTGAACCCCATATCAAAAGAATCACAGATAACTTAATAGAATGTTGCTAAGAAGAACCCAATTTATGACAAAAACGAGATGAAAATGAAAAAAAATAAAATAACTTGCTGGTAGAAGTAGTAAAAAATCAGTAACAAACACATTATATACATCCAAAGGTTCAATCAAACTATATAGCAGAAAACAAATCGGGCAAACAAAGTCCGGAAACTTTGAAAGGCAAAGGAAAAGGCAAAAAAACAACATCTCAGCACTGATCAAAGATGAAAGATTGAATCTTGACAAGGAAGTATTACCTCAGAAGAATGCAAAACTATGAAACTTTACTTCAAATGGTTCGAACCAGAGAAATTTTTGGATCTGGGCTTTTAAGATCACACTCAATCAATCTGGTAGAAGACGATTATATATTGGTATAAAGAAGGTTCCCACACTAGTCTATCTTCTGACTTCAGCTGAAGCCCAATACATTCACGAGCAAGTCAAATTCGGCTGGCATATAAGTTTTCCCTATCACTGGTGAATTGGTGATTGATTTACCAAATGCCCTTTTTTTCCCGCATATCACAGCGGATCCACCTACCACCAAACTACTCCGTACTTAAAAGTTAAAAGCATGATTTTAAATTCTACATTTTTTTTTGTTATATCTGCACAAATCAAATACTACATGAAATATGTAGGAGGACTAATTTATTATAAAAATTCCTCTACTTTAATTTTCTTAATTTATAAAAAAAACAGAGAGAGTACCTAAGAAATTTTGATATACAATCTGAACTGTAGCAATAAATTAAGGATATATTTTTAAATTGCCAATTTTAAAAATAATATTAATTATAAATATAGTAGTAGTACGTAGTGACATGATGATAATACTATTCAATAATCAATAATCAATAATTTTAATAAATATACATATTTATTTGGAATAAACATAAAAAAAAAAGTACGTCTCATTTTGTAATGAAAAAGTTAATTTATCCATTCATTAAAAGCACTCTTATTATGTTTTATGTTGAGAAATATGTCAAATTCTAAAATTCAAATTGTAATGTAAATTTATTTTAATTTTTAAAATAAAAATTTTATGGTTGGTAATACTATGTTTTAAGCTATTTATAATAGTATTACACTACAAGAAAAAGGGCTATCAGCGATTAGCGACCGCATATTCGGTCGTTGCTATTCTTAATAGCGACCGACATCAGCGACCAATTTATAATCCAGTCGCTAAGTGATATCAGCGACCGACTGCGGTCGCTAATCGGTCGCTAGAACAAATTTCCCATCCAAAATTTGGCAGGAAATATTGGCGCGTAGTTTCTTTGCGACCACTAATAATCAGCGACCGCATGCGGTCCCTAATAAGTCCATGTCATTAAAAATCAGTGACCGCAGGCGGTCGCTGATAGCGGTCGCTAATCAAACTAAATGAAATCAGTACCAGGCATTCGCTCGACAGAACACGGAAAGGAAAAAAAAAGAGGGAGCTCACCGAAATAGAGATAAGAGGGAGAAAGGGGGGAAAAGAGAAGAAGGAGAAGTTCGTGTCGCCCACCTGCCGCCCACCTGCCATCACCTCTACAAAGGTAACTCACTTTAAATCCATTAGAAACCTTGAATCTGTTGTTAATTTGTTAATTGAATGTGGTTTAAACAAACCCTAACATTTTTTTAATTTTTGTTATTAATTGAATGTGGTTTAGACAAACCTTAATTTGTTAATTTTTGTTATTCAATAAACCAAGGAATGGTGTTTACTCCTTATTTACAGCTTAATGTTCATCACAAACATAAAATACTCTCTCCATCCGAACACATTTTGGTTTTGTAAGACTTGTGTGTTTATTTATTTATTTATTTATTCAAATTAAAAAGTTTCTAGTGCATGCTAACAAATTTTAATTTTTAATTTATTCTTTTAAAAGGGTATAACCAAAATAATAAAAAATTTATGTATAAGTGTGTTCTAGACTAATTTTATCATGCCTAGAAAACTTTAACATATCAAATAGAACTATAGTCACCCAAAGTTATTTTATTCCTTTTTCATTTTCAATTATTATAGCATTTCACAAACTACTATTTATTAATTTCTCATGGCCTGCAGTATAAAGTGGTTCTAGGAAAAGGAGCTTTCAAAAAAGTGTATCCTCGACACAACAATTTATCACTGAGACTCTACGCCAGTAAGTTTGTATAGCCATCATATTATAGGTATTGATTAAATTTATATATTGCTTAGATATTGAAAAAAACATAAGCATGTTGATTTAAGAGCATTGAAGAAATACAAAAGGGATGTTTTGGTCAAAATCATGAAAACTATGAATACAAAGTATATAGCAATTATTTGATATAGATTATTTATAATGGAAGGCTTGGGGACTGTTAGTATAATTTAGTACTTAATCATGCCTAAAGTACCTTGTATGAATTGTTAGTATAACTTAGTACTTAATCATGCCTAAAATACCTTTTATTATCATGATTTTAAAGTTATTTGAATGCCTAAAGGTTTTTTTTTGCCTATATATGGACTGTTTATTAAATTATAGTCAAATTTATGCCTATATGAGAACTATACTTATGCAAGATCGTCTATGGGTAATAGTTAGACTTTTCTTCACATTACTTATACTTATGCAAAATCGTCTATGTGGGTTCTTGGTTTATGTCTTGGGTGCCTAGAAATGACCTTATATACATGCCGTCGTGCAGTGGCTAGTCCATATTACAGGGGAGACTCTGGCGAATTTTTTTTATTGGTCGGGTAGTTACGAACATTTATACTATTAACAAGCCTATTGGTGATCCACTAGGGCTTATTAAGGGGATGTCAGAGCTGATGGGCTGGGCTTGGGGCCGCGAGGCCACACGAGGCCACGCCAAGCTTAGCCAAGCCTCACGGGGCCAAGCCAAGCTTGGTTGTTAGGGGGCTGTTAAGCCTAAATAGGCAGTGCTAGGGAATTGTTACTGCAACAGAGAAGGTAACTAGACACACTTGGTCAATAAAGAGACTGTTTTGGCTATAACAGAAAAGCAAGGGTATTTAACACTTATGTATACAAGAATAAAGCTACAAAATGTTATAGAAGCTATAAATTGCTCAACCAAGTTGTGACTATCCTAAAAGTTGCTTAACACACTAGTTGATATGAATGAATCTCCAAGATACTCAAGATTTATATAAATGAGTTAGAAAACTCTGATATAAAGCTATCATGAATGAAATACCTTACGTATTCACTTACGATAAACAATAAAAACATATTTAAAACAAATTAAAATAAAATAACATGATATAATATAACTATTAAACTATGTAGCATTTACTTAGTTTCTAATACTAAATTTAATAATATTTAAAGTTTCTCATAATTATATACTGCTTTAATTTGCATTCATTCGTTAACATGTTTAACATGTTTTAAATATTTTTGGTAACAAAAATACTCCTCCTCCACATATATTCATATATCCCACATTCATCGTAAAAATATCATCATTATTATATTATTAAAATATAATAATATATTTAAATGAATTATTTTATCATAAAAAGATAAAATATTAATTTTCAACAATTGTCACATTAAAAAATTTCTCCATCTATATCCATATAAAATCAATATTTTTCTCAGCATATAAATCAATAATTTAATTATTCACAAATAATATTACAGAATCACAATACTGACAGCCAGGCCGTTCCCAGGAAAGAGGGGGCTTTCCAATAAGAATTTCTTCTTACTGGCGCGCAATTAGGTGACCAAACCTCTCCTTAGACAGAACTTTCTAGACATTGCCAATAATGTTATCTAATAATATTATTCAGATAATATGAATTATTTCTTTGATAATGAAAAATACTGTGTAATGACAATTATTGAAACAACAACAATATAAAATATCAACGCAACAGTTATTGAACCAATAAAATAAAATACTGAACAATAATTACTGTAACCATTATTGAGTAGTGCCTTCTTACGTAAGAGTCAATAATTGGTGCAATACCGTGTGCTACTGTGCAACAATGCGTATTACCGTGTTTTAACCACCGGGTATTCCAACAGTGTAAACGGTAACAACTACGCCGTTATTTTTAAACAACTTATATTTATCGTTTTCTTCCTCCAATCGCTTTCCGTTATGGGGCCCACACATGGCTGCACCGTCGTATGAATATTCCCCGACAGTACGAATATTCCACGACCAAACGAATATTCCCCGACAACAATGAATATTTTATAACCACTTGCTTATTTTAAAATATTTGCGTATTTTACCCATAACTATCCACATTAATCACATCAACCCTTACTATTTCAAAATAATAATTAGAGGAAATTAAATTTCATTTATTAATTATTTGGGGTCTTACATGACGTACCTGCTTTAGATTAGTTTTGTAGT